>CM067217.1:235277-442754 GCA_034190945.1 Octodonta nipae | reverse complement strand
CAGCCTTTATGTTACAATCAGATGGAAAAATAGTGTAAGGTCATTTTTCAGTTGGAGGATAAGGTCCTTGCAAGAACAAAATTTAAATTATTATATAATGATTGTGCTCTTTATTTTGCAAACATTTCACTTATTAGACATAAACTTACCCCCACTAAGCCACCCCACCCGAAGAAAGCACGCATATTGCATTGCTCGAATTTAATTACTTTGTCTCACTTTTTGTAATAATTCAGAAACTGTTTTGTTTTTTTTTTTTTTTTTTTTTTTTTGTTTTTTTTTCTTCTGACATGAAAATCGTTCATAGGGGAATTGATGGTCATTTTATGCTCTACAAACATGTAATTTACAATTTTTCTCTAGAACTTATAGTCCGGGAAAAAATAATTTTTGTAAATAATTCAGAAACTGTTTGTCTGACATGAAAATCGTTTATAGGGGAATTGATGGTCATTTTATGCTCTACAAACATGTAATTTACAATTTTTCTCTAGAAGTTATAGTCCGGGAAAAAAGTGAATTTTTGTAAATAATTCAGAAACTGTTCGTCTGACATGAAAATTGTTCATAGGGGATTGATGGTCATTTATGCTCTACAAAACATGTAATTTACAATTTTTCTCTAGAACTTATAGTCCGGGAAAAAAATGAATTTTTGTAAATAATTCAGAAACTGTTCGTCTGACATGAAAATCGTTCATAGGGGATTGATGGTCATTTTATGCTCTACAAACATGTATTTACAATTTTTCTCTAGAACTTATAGTCCGGGAAAAAAATGAATTTTTTGTAAATAATTCAGAACTGTTCTGTCTGACATGAAAATCGTTCATAGGGGAATTGATGGTCATTTTATGCTCTACAACATGTAATTTACAATTTTTCTCTAGAACTTATAGTCCGGGAAAAATGAATTTTTTGTAAATAATTCAAAAAACTGTTCGTCTGACATGAAAATCGTTCATAGGGGAATTGATGGTCATTTTATGCTCTACAAACATGTAATTTACAATTTTTCTCTAGAACTTATAGTCCGGGAAAAAAATAATTTTTGTAAATAATTCAGAAACTGTTTTCTGACATGAAAATCGTTCATTAGGGGAATTGATGGTCATTTTATGCTCTACAAACATGTAATTTACAATTTTTCCTAGAATTTAGTCCGGAAAAAATGAATTTTTGTAAATAATTCAGAAACTGTTCGTCTGACATGAAATTATTCATGGGGAATTGATGGTCATTTTATGCTCTACAAACATGTATTTACAAGTTTTCTCTAGAACTTATAGTCCGGGAAAAAAATGAATTTTTGTAAATAATTCAGAAACTGTTCGTCTGACATGAAAATCGTTCATAGGGAATTGATGGTCATTTTATGCTCTACAACATGTATTTACAATTTTTTCTCTAGAACTTATAGTCCGGGAAAAAATGAATTTTTGTAAATAATTCAGAAACTGTTCGTCTGACATGAAAATGTTCATAGGGAATTGATGGTCATTTTATGCTCTACAAACATGTAATTTACAATTTTTCTCTAGAACTATAGTCCGGGAAAAAATGAATTTTTGTAAATATTCAGAAACTGTTCGTCTGACATGAAAATCGTTTATAGGGGAATTGAGGTCATTTTATGCTCTACAAACATGTAATTTACAATTTTTCTCTAGAACTTTAGTCCGGAAAAAAATGAATTTTTGTAAATAATTCAGAAACTGTTCGTCTGACATGAAAATCGTTCATAGGGGATTGATGGTCTTTTATGCTCTACAAACATGTAATTTACAATTTTTCTCTAGAACTTATAGTCCGGGAAAAAATGAATTTTTGTAATAATTCAGAAACTGTTCGTCTGACATGAAAATCGTTCATAGGGAATTGATGGTCATTTTATGCTCTACAAACATGTAATTTACAATTTTTCTCTAGAACTTTAGTCCGGGAAAAAAATGAATTTTTGTAATATTCAGAAACTGTTCGTCTGACATGAAAATCGTTCATAGGGGAATTGATGGTCATTTTATGCTCTACAAACATGTAATTTACAATTTTTCTCTAGAACTTATAGTCCGGGAAAAAAAAATTTTTGTAAATATTCAGAAACT
This sequence comes from Octodonta nipae, assembly GCA_034190945.1. Lineage (NCBI taxonomy): Eukaryota > Metazoa > Arthropoda > Insecta > Coleoptera > Chrysomelidae > Octodonta > Octodonta nipae. The sequence goes on along the minus strand of CM067217.1, from coordinate 440,649 downwards.
GTTCGTCTGACATGAAAATCGTTCATAGGGGAATTGATGGTCATTTTATGCTCTACAACATGTAATTTACAATTTTTCTCTAGAACTTATAGTCCGGAAAAAAGTGTTTGTAAATAATTCAGAAACTGTTCGTCTGACATGAAATTCGTTCATAGGGGAATTGATGGTCATTTTATGCTCTACAAACATGTAATTTACAATTTTCTCTAGAACTTTAGTCCGGAAAAAAATGAATTTTTGTAATAATTCAGAAACTGTTCGTCTGACATGAAAATCGTTCATAGGGGAATTGATGGTCATTTTATGCTCTACAAACATGTAATTTACAATTTTTCTCTAGAACTTATAGTCCGGGAAAAAATGAATTTTTGTAAATAATTCAGAAACTGTTCGTCTGACATGAAATCGTTTATAGGGGAATTGATGGTCATTTTATGCTCTACAAACATGTAATTTACAATTTTTTCTCTAAGAACTTATAGTCCGGGAAAAAAAATGAATTTTGTAAATAATTCAGAAACTGTTCGTCCTGACATGAAAATCGTTTCATAGGGGAATTGATGGTCATTTTATGCTCTACAAACATGTAATTTACAATTTTTTCTCTAGAACTTATAGTCCGGGAAAAAATTATTTTTGTAAATAATTCAGAAACTGTTCGTCTGACATGAAAATTCGTTCATAGGGGAATTGATGGTCATTTTTATGCTCTACAACATGTAATTTACAATTTTTTCTAGAACTTATAGTCCGGGAAAAATAAATTTTTTGTAAATAATTCAGAAACTGTTTGTCTGACATGAAAATCGTTCATAGGGGAATTGATGGTCATTTTATGCTCTACAAACATGTAATTTACAATTTTTCTCTAAACTTATAGTCCGGGAAAAAAGTGAATTTTTGTAAATAATTCAGAAACTGTTCGTCTGACATGAAAATTGTTCATAGGGGAATTGATGGTCATTTTATGCTCTACAAACATGTAATTTACAATTTTTCTCTAGAACTTATAGTCCGGGAAAAAAATGAATTTTTGTAAATAATTCAGAAACTGTTCGTCTGACATGAAAATCGTTCATAGGGGATTGATGGTCATTTTATGCTCTACAAACATGTAATTTACAATTTTTCTCTAGACTTATAGTCCGGGAAAAAATGAATTTTTGTAAATAATTCAAAACTGTTCGTCTGACATGAAAATCGTTCATAGGGGAATTGATGGTCATTTTATGCTCTACAACATGTAATTTACAATTTTTCTCTAGAACTTATAGTCCGGGAAAAAAAATGAATTTTTGTAAATATTCAGAAACTGTTCGTCCTGACATGAAAATCGTTCATTAGGAATTGATTGTCATTTTATGCTCTACAAACATGTAATTTACAATTTTTCTCTAGAACTTATAGTCCGGGAAAAAATGAATTTTTGTAAATAATTCAGAAACTGTTCGTCTGACATGAAAATCGTTCATAGGGAATTGATGGTCATTTTATGCTCTACAAACATGTAATTTACAATTTTTCTAGAACTTATAGTCCGGGAAAAAAAATGATTTTTGTAAATAATTCAGAAACTGTTCGTCTGACATGAAAATCGTTCATAGGGGAATTGATGGTCATTTTATGCTCTACAAAACATGTAATTTACAATTTTTCTCTAGAACTTATAGTCCGGGAAAAAAATGAAATTTTGTAAATAATTCAGAAACTGTTTGTCTGACATGAAAATCGTTCATAGGGGAATTGATGGTCATTTTATGCTCTACAAACATGTAATTTACAATTTTTCTCTAGAACTTATAGTCCGGAAAAAAAATGAATTTTTGTAAATAATTCAGAAACTGTTCGTCTGACATGAAAATCGTTCATAGGGAATTGATGGTCATTTTATGCTCTACAAACATGTAATTTACAATTTTTCTCTAGAACTTATAGTCCGGAAAAAAATGAATTTTTGTAAATAATTCAGAAACTGTTCGTCTGACATGAAAATCGTTCATAGGGAATTGATGGCATTTTATGCTCTACAAACATGTAATTTACAATTTTTCTCTAGAACTTATAGTCCGGGAAAAAATGAATTTTTGTAAATAATTCAGAAACTGTTCGTCTGACATGAAAATCGTTCATAGGGGAATTGATGGTCATTTTATGCTCTACAAACATGTAATTTACAATTTTTCTCTAGAACTTATAGTCCGGGAAAAAAATGAATTTTTGTAAATAATTCAGAAACTGTTCGTCTGACATGAAAATCGTTCATAGGGGAATTGATGGTCATTTTATGCTCTACAAACATGTAATTTACAATTTTTCTCTAGAACTTATAGTCCGGGAAAAAAATGAATTTTTGTAAATAATTCAGAACTGTTCGTCTGACATGAAAATCGTTCATAGGGGAATTGATGGTCATTTTGCTCTACAAACATGTAATTTACAATTTTTCTCTAGAACTTATAGTCCGGGAAAAATGAATTTTTGTAAATAATTCAGAAACTGTTCGTCTGACATGAAAATCGTTCATAGGGGAATTGATGGTCATTTTATGCTCTACAAACATGTAATTTACAATTTTTCTCTAGAACTTATAGTCCGGGAAAAAAATGAATTTTTGTAAATAATTCAGAAACTGTTCGTCTGACATGAAAATCGTTCATAGGGGAATTGATGGTCATTTTATGCTCTACAAACATGTAATTTACAATTTTTCTCTAGAACTTATAGTCCGGGAAAAAAATGAATTTTTGTAAATAATTCAGAAACTGTTCGTCTGACATGAAAATCGTTCATAGGGGAATTGATGGTCATTTTATGCTCTACAAACATGTAATTTACAATTTTTCTCTAGAACTTATAGTCCGGAAAAAAATGAATTTTTGTAAATAATTCAGAAACTGTTCGTCTGACATGAAAATCGTTCATAGGAGAATTGATGGTCATTTTATGCTCTACAAACATGTAATTTACAATTTTTCTCTAGAACTTATAGTCCGGGAAAAAATGAATTTTTGTAAATAATTCAGAAACTGTTCGTCTGACATGAAAATTGTTCATAGGGGAATTGATGGTCATTTTATGCTCTACAAACATGTAATTTACAATTTTTCTCTAGAACTTATAGTCCGGGAAAAAAATGAATTTTTGTAAATAATTCAGAAACTGTTCGTCTGACATGAAAATCGTTCATAGGGGAATTGATGGTCATTTTATGCTCTACAACATGTAATTTACAATTTTTCTCTAGAACTTATAGTCCGGGAAAAAAATGAATTTTTGTAAATAATTCAGAAACTGTTCGTCTGACATGAAAATCGTTCATAGGGGAATTGATGGTCATTTTATGCTCTACAAACATGTAATTTACAATTTTTCTCTAGAACTTATAGTCCGGGAAAAAAATGAATTTTTGTAAATAATTCAGAAACTGTTCGTCTGACATGAAAATCGTTCATAGGGGAATTGATGGTCATTTTATGCTCTACAAACATGTAATTTACAATTTTTTTCTAGAACTTATAGTCCGGGAAAAAAATGAATTTTTGTAAATAATTCAGAAACTGTTCGTCTGACATGAAATCGTTCATATGGGAATTGATGGTCATTTATGCTCTTCAAACATGTAATTTACAATTTTTTCTCTAGAACTTATAGTCCGGGAAAAAATGAATTTTTGTAAATAATTCAGAAACTGTTCGTCTGACATGAAAATCGTTCATAGGGGAATTGATGGTCATTTTATGCTCTACAAACATGTAATTTACAATTTTTCTCTAGAACTTATAGTCCGGGAAAAAAGTGAATTGTAAATTACATGTTTGTAGAGCATAAAATGACCATCAATTCCCCTATAAACGATTTTCATGTCAGACGAACAGTTTCTGAATTATTTACAAAAATTCATTTTTTTCCCGGACTATAAGTTCTAGAAAAATTGTAAATTACATGTTTGTAGAGCATAAAATGACCATCAATTCCCCTATGAACGATTTTCATGTCAGACGAACAGTTTCTGAATTATTTACAAAAATTCATTTTTTTCCCGGACTATAAGTTCTAGAGAAAAATTGTAAATTACATGTTTGTAGAGCATAAAATGACCATCAATTCCCCTATGAACGATTTTCATGTCAGACGAACAGTTTCTGAATTATTTACAAAAATTCATTTTTTTCCCGGACTATAAGTTCTAGAGAAAATTGTAAATTACATGTTTGTAGAGCATAAAATGACCATCAATTCCCCTATGAACGATTTTCATGTCAGACGAACAGTTTCTGAATTATTTACAAAAATTATTTTTTCCCGGACTATAAGTTCTAGAGAAAAATTGTAAATTACATGTTTGTAGAGCATAAAATGACCATCAATTCCCCTATGAACGATTTTCATGTCAGACGAACAGTTTCTGAATTATTTACAAAAATTCATTTTTTTTCCCGGACTATAAGTTCTAGAGAAAAATTGTAAATTACATGTTTGTAGAGCATAAAATGACCATCAATTCCCCTATGAACGATTTTCATGTCAGACGAACAGTTTCTGAATTATTTACAAAAATTCATTTTTTTCCCGGACTATAAGTTCTAGAGAAAAATTGTAAATTACATGTTTGTAGAGCATAAAATGACCATCAATTCCCCTATGAACGATTTTCATGTCAGACGAACAGTTTCTGAATTATTTACAAAAATTCATTTTTTTCCCGGACTATAAGTTCTAGAGAAAATTGTAAATTACATGTTTGTAGAGCATAAAATGACCATCAATTCCCTTATGAACGATTTTCATGTCGGACGAACAGTTTCTGAATTATTTACAAAAATTCATTTTTTCCCGGACTATAAGTTCTAGAAAAAAAATGTAAATTACATGTTTGTAGAGCATAAAATGACCATCAATTCCCCTATGAACGATTTTCATGTCAGACGAACAGTTTCTGAATTATTTACAAAAATTCATTTTTTTCCCGGACTATAAGTTCTAGAGAAAATTGTAAATTACATGTTTGTAGAGCATAAAATGACCATCAATTCCCCTATGAACGATTTTCATGTCAGACGAACAGTTTCTGAATTATTTACAAAAATTAATTTTTTTCCCGACTATAAGTTCTAGAGAAAAATTGTAAATTACATGTTTGTAGAGCATAAAATGACCATCAATTCCCCTATGAACGATTTTCATGTCAGACGAACAGTTTCTGAATTATTTACAAAATTTATTTTTTCCCGGACTATAAGTTCTAGAGAAAAATTGTAAATTACATGTTTGTAGAGCATAAAATGACCATCAATTCCCCTATGAACGATTTTCATGTCAGACGAACAGTTTCTGAATTATTTGCAAAAATTCATTTTTTTCCCGGACTATAAGTTCTAGAGAAAAATTGTAAATTACATGTTTGTAGAGCATAAAATGACCATCAATTCCCCTATGAACGATTTTCATGTCAGACGAACAGTTTCTGAATTATTTACAAAAATTCATTTTTTTCCCGGACTATAAGTTCTAGAGAAAAATTGTAAATTACGTGTTTGTAGAGCATAAAATTATCATCAATTCCCCTATGAACGATTTTCATGTCAGACGAACAGTTTCAGAATTATTTACAAAAATTCATTCACACAAAAGGGGGTAAACCTCTATTTTGCGTATCCTGAAACTACATACGTTCCAAATACTTTGTTGTTTTATTAAGGTTAGTTTGTCAAATCAATAGAAATTACCTGAAGTTCTTAAATTCAAATATCTACTATGTAGGTAATTGCAAAAAAAAATCAGAACAGTTCTGTACTACACATTAATAAATTAAAAATGCTTTAGTCTCAGCCTTATGTTATCAGATGGAAAAATAGTGCAAGGTCATTGTTCAGTTGTAGGGTAAGGTCTTTGCAAAGGAAAAAATTTAAATTATTATATGAATGATTGTAAGCTCTTTATTTTGCAAACATTTCACTTATAGACATAACCGTACCCCCACTAAGCCACCCCACCCGAAGCCAAGCCACGCATATTGCACTGCTCGAATTTAATTACTTTGTCTCAAATTTTTGTAAATAATTCAGAAACTGTTCGTCTGACATGAAAATCGTTCATAGGGTAATTAATGGTCATTTTATGCTCATACAACATTTTTTACAATTTTTTCTCTAGAACTTATAGTCCGGGAAAAATGAATTTTTTTAAATAATTCAGAAACGGTTCGTCTAACATGAAAAATCGTTCATAGGGGAATTGATGGTCATTTTATGCTCTACAAACATGTAATTTACAATTTTTCTCTAGAACTTATAGTCCGGGAAAAAAATGAATTTTTGTAAATAATTCAAAAACTGTTCGTCTGACATGAAAAAAAAATTGATGGTCATTTTATTCTCTACAAACATGTAATTTTCAATTTTTCTCTAGAAGTTATAGTCCGGGAAAAAGTGAATTTTTGTAAATAATTCAGAAACTGTTCGTCTGACATGAGGGGAAATTGTTCATAGGGGAATTGATGGTCATTTTATGCTCTACAAACATGTAATTTACAATTTTTCTCTAGAACTTATAGTCCAGGATAAAAATGAATTTTTGTAAATAATTCAGAAACTGTTCGTCTAACATGAAAATCGTTCATAGGGAATTGATGGCCATTTTATGCTCTACAAACATGTAATTTACAATTTTTCTCTAGAACTTATAGTCCGGGAAAAAAATGAATTTTTGTAAATAATTCAGAAACTGTTCGTCTGACATGAAAATTGTTCATAGGGGAATTGATGGTCATTTTATGCTCTACAAACATGTAATTTACAATTTTTCTCTAGAACTTATAGTCCGGGAAAAAAATAAATTTTTGTAAATAATTCAGAAACTGTTTGTCTGACATGAAAATCGTTTATAGGGGAATTGATGGTCATTTTATGCTCTACAAACATGTAATTTACAATTTTTCTCTAGAAGTTATAGTCCGGGAAAAAAGTGAATTTTTGTAAATAATTCAGAAACTGTTCGTCTGACATGAAAATTGTTCATAGGGGAATTGATGGTCATTTTATGCTCTACAAACATGTAATTTACAATTTTTCTCTAGAACTTATAGTCCGGGAAAAAAATGAATTTTTGTAAATAATTCAGAAACTGTTCGTCTGACATGAAAATCGTTCATAGGGGAATTGATGGCCATTTTATGCTCTACAAACATGTAATTTACAATTTTTCTCTAGAACTTATAGTCCGGGAAAAAAATGAATTTTTGTAAATAATTCAGAAACTGTTCGTCTGACATGAAAATCGTTCTTAGGGGAATTGATGGTCATTTTATGCTCTACAAACATGTAATTTACAATTTTTCTCTAGAACTTATAGTCCGGGAAAAAAATGAATTTTTGTAAATAATTCAGAAACTGTTCGTCTGACATGAAAATCGTTCATAGGGGAATTGATGGTCATTTTATGCTCTACAAACATGTAATTTACAATTTTTCTCTAGAACTTATAGTCCGGGAAAAAAATGAATTTTTGTAAATAATTCAGAAACTCGTCTGACATGAAAATCGTTCATAGGGCAATTGATGGTCATTTTATGCTCTTCAAACATGTAATTTACAATTTTTCTCTAGAACTTATAGTCCGGGAAAAAAATGAATTTTTGTAAATAATTCAGAAACTGTTCGTCCGACATGAAAATCGTTCATAGGGGAATTGATGGTCATTTTATGCTCTACAAACATGTAATTTACAATTTTTCTCTAGAACTTATAGTCCGGGAAAAAAATGAATTTTTATAAATAACTCAGAAACTATAAGCTCTAGAAAAAAATTGTAAATTACATGTTTGTAGAGCATAAAATGACCATCAATTCCCCTATGAACGATTTTCATGTCAGACGAACAGTTTCTGAATTATTTACAAAAATTCACTTTTTTCCCGGACTATAAGTTCTAGAGAAAAATTGTAAATTACATGTTTGTAGAGCATAAAATGACCATCAATTCCCCTATGAACGATTTTCATGTCAGACGAACAGTTTCTGAATTATTTACAAAAATTCAGTTTTTTCCCGGACTATAAGTTCTAGAGAAAAATAGTAAGGTACATGTTTGTAGAGCATAAGATGACCATCAATTCCCCTATGAACGATTTTCATGTCAGACGAACAGTTTCTGAATTATTTACAAAATTCATTTTTTTCCCGGACTATAAGTTCTAGAGAAAAATTGTAAATTACATGTTTGTAGAGCATAAAATGACCATCAATTCCCCTATGAACGATTTTCATGTCAGACGAACAGTTTCTGAATTATTTACAAAAATTCATTTTTTTCCCGGACTATAAGTTCTAGAGAAAAATAGTAAAGTACATGTTTGTAGAGCATAAGATGACCATCAATTCCCCTATGAACGATTTTCATGTCAGACGAACAGTTTCTGAATTATTTACAAAAATTCATTTTTTTCCCGGACTATAAGTTCTAGAGAAAAATTGTAAATTACATGTTTGTAGAGCATAAAATGACCATCAATTCCCCTATGAACGATTTTCATGTCAGACGAACAGTTTCTGAATTATTTACAAAAATTCATTTTTTTCCCGGACTATAAGTTCTAGAGAAAAATTGTAAATTACATGTTTGTAGAGCATAAAATTATCATCAATTCCCCTATAAACGATTTTCATGTCAGACGAACAGTTTCTGAATTATTTACAAAAATTCATTTTTTTCCCGGACTATAAATTCTAGAGAAAAATTCAATTCCCCTATAAACGTAAATTACATTCATTTTTTTCCCGTTTGTAGAGCATAAAATGACCATCAATTCCCCTATGAACGATTTTCATGTCGGATGAACAGTTTCTGAATTATTTACAAAAATTCATTTTTTCCCGGACTATAAGTTCTAGAGAAAATTGTAAATTACATGTTTATAGAGCATAAAATGACCATCAATTCCCCTATGAACGATTTTCATGTCAGACGAACAGTTTCTGAATTATTTACAAAAATTCATTTTTTTCCCGGACTATAAGTTCTAGAGAAAAATTGTAAATTACATGTTTGTAGAGCATAAAATGACCATCAATTTCCCTATGAACGATTTTCATGTCGGACGAACAGTTTCGGAATTATTTACAAAAATTATAAGTATAAAATATAAGTTCTAATTTGCCTGGTAATGGCTGGACGTATAAATAAAGTTGCTAGACCATTAGGCGTGTAAATTGTGTGATAGTAGCGACTAGTCATATTGTCTTGTAAATGGGTGCGTTCAGCAGATACAAACTGTTGTTAACATTTGCTTACGTTTCATGTTTTGTGCTGCACAAAACATGAATCGTGCAGCACAAAACATAAAACATAAACAAACGTTAACAACAGTTTGTATCTGCTGAACACACCCAATGGCACGTATTTGGCTACTATTCCGGATATCGTGTAAGTATGCACTTCAGACTTTCTTATAGCTATATTTTAATTGCAGTTGGTCACGTAGCAACTTCCGTGCTCTTCACACATGAACGGACTAGCTGCCACTTGCGTGCTATTTACACGTGTGTTTGACAAGTAGATGAGTGGCACATTTTTTTAATGATGGAAAAATAAAAAAATATTTCAATATATTTGACCCCCTTAATTTATTCTGCTACTTCACAATTTGTTTCCAAAGGGAGAATAATAATAAATATTTAAAAATTGTTGACTATCTTAACTTTATTCTGCCAGTGTTGATAAAGGCAGTGCCGACACATCTTTTATTTGAGGGAGAAAAACAAAATATTTCAATATTGTCGACCCTCTTAAAAATTTAAGCTGCTACACTACTGTTGAAGACAGTCTGTGGCGTATCTAAACGTATCTAAATATTTGTTCTTCTAAAAAATAAAATATAATTTACCATGTCACTAGTCATAAAAGTAGGTGGAGTCTAATTTTTTTCTAATATAATTTTGTCTCCTTAAAAATTTATTCTTTTACTTCACAGGTAATAAATGCAAGGGTGCTTTCAGTTTTTCGAGAGGGGTGTACACGTATAGAATTATTGCATGTATTTGTTAACAAAACAAGCAAGAATTTTATAAAAATTAATAAACATTTTGAATTGCAGCGCTCTCTCTGTACAAGAAGCCACATTACAGTGTTGGAAAAAATACAGTTTTTTTAATTTTTATAAAATTCTTGCTTGTTTTAGCACCTTTCCAGTTAGAAATTGAAATGAATTTTTACCTACATTAAATGTTTCTTAATATTTTCTGTGGTAGACAAATTGTGATAAATTACTCTAAAAAAGAACAATATCAACATATGAATATATTATGTAGGACATATATAAGACATAAACAAGCAATATAACATTACGTATCTCAGCAGTAATATGATATGGACCAATAATGATGGTCCAACAACATTCTTAGTTTCGTCAAGTGATGGAATAGCTTCAATTACTTCATCATTGTATTTTTTAGTAGAAATGAAATTATCTTTAGTTTAAATCATTCTGAGGTGAGCCGTCTGGTACTAACTAAATGACAATCTAAAATAGAATTATACTTCTTGAATCAACATCACAAACCTGGTTAATATTAGGATCTGTCAAGATTTTAATCAATCAAGTAAATTATATTTGTCCTTGTGCTGTGAAAATTATACTGTTGTTAGAAAAACCTTTAACATTCTTTTCAATTATAAATACGTTATTATGAAATTAAAATTTAAAATCAAAAAATGCAAAAATGTAAGACTGTACTGTTCTCGGGTGACGATTAGCAAAAGCTACAGTCCGAATCACAATAGACAAAAATTTGTATAAAACTAAAACTAACTATTAGAGCATATACTTCTAGAGGAAACGAACAAAATGTGATAGATTATTTAAAAAAAAGATTGTGATCATATGTTACCTTAAACATTTTGTTAGTTTTATCTTTCGCTGGATTTGCTTCAGTTTCTTAACAGGCGCATTTTTGGTTAGAAAAAATTATTTTGATTTTAAATCATTTTAAGGTTTTGCCCTCTTTTTACTAAAGGTAAAACTAATGACGTAGTGATATGCACATATTTGCAGAATTATACCACTTTAAGTCAACATCAAAAACCTGCCATGTGTGTTTCACTACTACCCAATAGATGACGCCACTCAAAAAGAATGAAAATATGTTCTTATAATAAATAAATTAGCTGAATTTTATTTAAATGAAATTGAAGGATGATTTGTCGAAATTGCTTTCTAACAGATTCAATATTAAACGAAAAAAATAAAAATAGTTTAGAGAGTCAATATAAAAGATACTCTTACCTTTATATTAGTAAAAGTTTCAACACATGTTTAAAATTAGAAAACAATTTCAGAAGTTTACTGTTTTCTTTCAATATTTTATATTTAGTTTAACTCAAATGGGTTGGAATAATCAAATATTATAATGTTAACTTATATAGGCAAATTTAATTAATCGTTCTGTTGGCATATATTCTCGTAAACCGGGCAATAAGTTGCTCATTTTTATACCCCCTGACAAGGATAAATATGAAATTGCACAAGTGAGAAACTGCTTGCTTATAAATATAATGCTGTCACAGTTTGTAATCAAAAGTATATTTTAAAACAATTCTATTAATGCTAACATAATGCAGTATGTTCTTGTTCAGAATTTAAGTTTTTGATTTTTGATAAATCTTAGAATTATATTTATTAACAAATATCACAGTAAATTAACATTTTTCATATATATATTAATTGTGGCGCCCTCTTCAAACCAATACCTACATTAAATAGTTGGTAAATCTGTAACCATGTTTTTTTTTTAAATTTCATGTGTTAGTAACGAATTTTTCTATTTTCGTTGGTGTTACACTGGAGCTGAGTGAGATTTTTGGTAAACAGATGAATTGCTAGTAGGGTTTTTGTTTAATTAGTCAGCTTTTAATAGGTTTGTTCGTTATTTTATTGTGAAATGTTGGTTGCCTGTACTCAGAGGTAATACACGTTTTTTAAATTTAATTGCGGTAAACTATATTAAAATATATATATCAAGAACAATGTCAACATATGTTATCCTGAAGGTTTTAGTAGAACACAATTTGACTCGTATAACAGCCACATTTTTTATGTAAATTTGCTGGAATAACTTCAGTTTAAGCTACATTAAGTAGTTATTTCGGGTGTGCATATTTCTAAGATAGTGGTAAATGTAGGTACATTTAGTTTTAGAGTTATACATAAGTTTGGAACTGTTTACCCATGGTGGCATAATTAATTAGAAAATGTGCTGAAATTCTGCCAGTCAATTTCGGAATTGATCCAAATTTTCTTACTATTAAAATATTCAGCGTGACCACTTGAACAATAGACAAAATGAAAATATAGGCAGTCGGATATATTAGAAAATTTTCTTATTTCCTTAATATATCCTAGACTATAAACTGTAGAGAACAACTGCAAATTATGCAGTTGTAGAGCTCAAAGTGACCTTCAAATCACCTATGAACTACATTCCTGTCGGATGAATAGTTTTCGATACAGGAGAATTGAAGGTTATAGTCTTAGATCATTTACCATCTAGATATAGCCTGTCAAGCATAAAATCGTAGGAACGCTAGAAAGAGAGGGCAATAGAGACAGTAACAGGCTATTTCACTTAGTGGGTGGAAGCAGCCAATGAACAACATGCTGAACGGATTTCATTAGAAGCAGCTTCCAACCGAAGCCTCTTTCCCTCTTTATTGCCCTCTCTCTCCTTAGTCTTACCACGACATTTGTGCACTGCAGGCTATCTCTAGAAAGTAAATGCTCTAAGGTTATAGTAGAAAGAAAAAAATTGAAGAAAAATCTCTGATTTTTCGTCAATTTTTTTCTTTAGAGCACATAGTCCGGGAAAAAAATAATTTTTTGCAAGTAATTCGGAAACTGATCGTCCGGCACTTTGAGCTCTACAATTGTGTGATTTACAATTTTTCTTTAGGGCTTATAGTCCGAGAGTTATTCAGGAGAATAGTAGATTTTCGAAAATATCTTGGAAACTGTTCATCGTAAAAGAAAGTGAAGGCCATCTGGAGCTCTAAATATACTTCATTTAGAATTTTTCTCTAGAGCTTATAGGCCGGGAATAAATATTTTTTTGTAAATAATTAGGAAACTATTCGTCCGGCGAAAAAACACTGATTACAGGGGAATTGAAGGCCTATTGGAGCTCTACAGTAGAGTTTATAGTCTATAAATATTATAGTATACGGGAATTAATTAGTATCTCGGAAACCGTTACAGAATATAAGATAATTATTTAAGAAGAATCTATGTATCATTAAATATTTGCCAATGTGCAAACATGTAATATTAGAAATTCAAATATTGAATTTAAAAAATAAACTATTTGTTCTGCCATCTCTTTAGCGATAGCCGAATCAGCATAGTTGCCGTGTACAGTTGGTGGCCTACTTCCTGGCGTAATTTAGGTTTGTGAAATTGAGTTTTATTTATATATTTTCAACAATCAAACCATTACAAAATTGTAAAGAATTTCGTAGCCATTCAAAATTATATACTACAGAATATTTTGTGTATTATACAATCTCTAGATGCAATATTTAATAACATTTAACTGCTTTTGATAACATGAGTATTATTTCACGTCTAGATAATCAAGAAACAGATAGACATAAAATGAGATATTTATTTTGAGAAGATTTTGTTTATCATTTAATTAATATTTGCCAATGTGCAAACATGTATTATTAGAAATTCAAATATTGAGTTAAAAAATGAACTATTTGTGCTGCTATCTCTTTAGCAATAGCGGAGCCAGCGTAGTTGTTACGTACAGTTGGTGGCCTGTGTACTGGCGTAATTTACATTTATCAAAAAGAGTTCTATTTATATTTTCTCAACAATTAAAATACTACAGAATATTGTATCATAAAATCTCTAGCGATAGCTGAGTCAGCGTAGTTGCTGCGTATAGTTGATGGCCTACGTGCTGGAGTAATTTAGATTTGTCAAAATGAGTTTTATTTATATGTTTTCAACAATCGTAGTCAATCAGAATTAGATACTACAGAATATTTTGTGTATTATACAATCTCCAGATGCAATATTTAATAATATAAAATTGTTTTTGATAACATGAATAATATTTCACGTGTAGCTAATCAAGAATAATGTTAGTTTGAAGTTGGTAGACAATATAACTCGTTCCTCGAAGTTTCCTTGGACTTCCAACGTCTTGAAGTGGTTGATCTCACAACGTTTCAATAGCTGTGTATCTGCTATCGTCATCATCATATTAATATAAATATGACGGATTCTCTGAATTTCCTAGCATTCACCTGATGACGATAGCAGATACACAGCTACTGAAACGTTGTGAGATCAACCACTTCAAGGCGATGGAAGTCCAAGGAAACTTCGAGTAATCAAGAATAAATCAGACAAAAAATGAGATATTTATTTTAAGAAGATTCTGTTTATCATTTAATTAATATTTGTCAATGTGCAAACATGTAATATTAGAAATTCGAATATTGAATTTAAAAAACTATTTGTGGTGCCCTCTCCTTTGTAATAGCTGAATCAGCATATACGCTGCGTAAAGCTGGTCGCCTACTGGCGACTTTTATCAAAATTAATTTTACATATTATATCTAACAATTATATCGTTCAGAAATTATAATGTAGCTTCTAATAGCATAGTTCTCCCAGGTTATACTTGTTTGCTGTCGAATATTTAGAGTTCATTATATAAAATATATATGTATAAATATATTAACATTTCAAAGTTTGCTGTTACTTGCTGAACTGTTGTAAAAATATGTGGTTTATTTAGAATTTTCTTAAATTAATTCCGTAGGTCTTGGTGCTTCCTTAATTTAATTTCTGAAGCATTTTGTTTTACTTAGATAGGTAAGAGTTTAAGACCAGCTTGGGTCTGAAAATAGTGGTCTTCACACGCAAACGTTCTTGTAAAAATAAGTGATTTATATAGAATTTTCTAAAATTAAATCAGTAGACCCTGGTGCTTCCTAAATCCCTCTTCTGAAGCATTCTGGTTTATTTAGAGAGGTAAGAGTTTAACACACTACACCAGCTTCGATCTGAAAATACTGATCTTCACACGCAATGGTTCTTGTAAAAATAAATGATTTATATAGAATTTTCTAAAATTAATTTCGTAGAACCTGGTGCTTCCTTAATCCCACTTCTGAGGCATTTTGTTCTACTTAGAGAGGTAAGAGTGTGGGGTACTACTCCAGCATGGGTCTGAAAAGAGTGGTCTTCACACGCAAACGTTCTTGTACAAATATGTGGTTTATTTAGAATTTTCAAAAATTAATTTCAAGAACCCTGGTGCTCGCTTAATCCCACTTCTGAAGCATTTTGTTTTATTTAGAGAGGTAAGATACTACACCAGCTTGGGTCTGAAAATAGTGGACTTCACACGAATACGTTCTTGTAAAAATAAGTGATTTATTTAGAATTTTGTAAAATTAATTCCTTAGGTCTTGGTGTTTCCTTAATCCCAATTCTGAAGCATTTTGTTTTACATAGATAGGTGAGAGTCTAAGATACTACACCAGCTTGGGTCTGAAAATAGTGGTCTTCAAACGCATACTTTCTTGTAAAAATAAGTGACTTATTTAGAATCTTCTAAAATTAATTTCGAGGGCCATGGTGCTTGCTTAATCCCACTTCTGAAGTATGTTGTTTTACATAGAGAGGTAAGAGTTTAAGATACTACTCCAGCTTGGGTCTGAAAAGAGTTGTCTTCACACGCAAACGTTCTTGTAAAAATATGTGGTTTATTTAGAATTTTCTAAAATTAATTCCGTAGGTCTTGGTGCTTCCTTAATCCCACTTTTGAAGCATTTTGTTTTACTTAGAGAGGTAAGAGTTTAAGATATTACACCAGCTTGGGTCTGAAAATAGTGGTCTTCACACGCATACGTTCTTGTAAAATTAAGTGATTTATTTAGAATTTTCTAAAATTAAATCAGTAGACCCTGGTTCTTTCTTAATCCCACTTCTGAAGCATTTTGTTTTACTTAGAGAGGTAAGAGTTTAAGATACTACACCAGCTTGGATCTGAAAAGAGTGGTCTTCACACGCAAATGTTCTTGTAAAAATATGTGGTTTATTTAGAATTTTCTAAAATTAATTCCGCATGTCTTGGTGCCTCCTTAATCCCACTTCTGAAGCAATTTGTTTTATATAGAGCTTCATGTACAAATTATATTTTAGGGTATTCTGGTACATTATTACGGTGCATTTTTATGGTACGTTTTTTGGTACATTATTACGGTACATTCTTACGATATATTCTTACGGAGAATTCTTATGGAGAATGTTGAGTTACGGTAGATTTTTCCACATTCTGAATCCTGTTTTATGGTGGATTCGTTTTACAGTGGAACCTGTTTCCTGTGGTTTCTTTTCATAATTTTTAAAGTTAGAATTTTCTACGTGTTGGAGCTGTTAATTTTGAGATGGGATTTTGAAGTTACTATTTGGTATGGAACCGATTTAACCGTTTAAATGGAAGGTTACTGACGTCCAGTCGGTAAGGAATTAGTTGGAGATATTTGGCTTTGAGTTTCCAGATTCAAGAGTACAGTATAGATAGACATTACAGTAAATGTGTGCCAATAGCAATTTCATATCATTTTTGTAAAGGTAAGGTTTATTTTCTGTCGACAGATTATACCATTATCCTATTTGATAAAATCATTTTAATTAGGTGATTATTGTTGAGTACATTTTTCGTAGATTTCAGATATACATTTTTTATTTTTTTGCATAAACATCTAATTTTCATTGCAGTTTTAAATCAGATTCTTAAATATCCCGTTATGTAAATCTCAGATTTTACTCTTTAATTACCGCTATGAGAATTTCCAAATTCATTTCGAAACAAAGTTTTTATTGCAATTTTTTTGTACTATAATATTTTTTTGAGTTTTTATTAAACTCTCTGTATTTACATTTCGCATATTTTCTTATACACCTAACCTATCGATTGTGAAAGAATTTTTGGAAGCACCTTTGAAAATATTGAATACATAATTTTTTTAAATTATTGGCAGTTGTTGTTTGTAAGGAACATACGACATTACTATAGCCGGTGTGATTACATCATAACCGCATACTATTTTTGGGTTTTTAAAGGTTTTCAACCAAATGGCGTCCTAAAAAAAAATAATAAATAAACTTAAATTTTTTGTTTTACTATCTTTTACCCAGGACCTTATGTCTCCGATGAACAGCAGCCGCTAGCACATGTGAACAAATCAAGGTAGGTTTTATGTTAATTTTTGAGTTTTCCAAATTTTGGATACCAGGTTTGTGTCACAATGAAAATCGTTCATAAGGGAACTGAAGGTCACTTTAGGCTCTACAACTGTGAAATTTACAATTTTTGTCTAAAGCCTATAGGGGGGAGGGAGGTTCTAGCTTTTGTGACGTAATATTTATAGGTGGGTTGCGGAAAATGTGACGTAGCGTGAAGAATAGGCAAAATTTAGAGTGAAGTATTTTATGAACGGCTCCTTCTACCTACCTACATACAAAGAAATAAAATGTGTTCATTTTGCAAAAATTAATTAACTACCTGTTTTATGAAGTAGTGAACAGTGAACTATTTACAGAAAAAAATACCTTACTGTAAGCTCTAGTGAAAAATACTAAATCAAGTATCTATAGAGTTTAATGCAACCTGCAATTCTCATGTTGCTGGGTTTTTTTATCTGGAAAACAATTTCCTAGATATTTGCGAAACATGGAAATACATAATTCCTTCATTAAGCACCATTTAGTAGACTGAAATAAATAGCAGCTTTCATCAAATGACTCTTTTATTGCTAGATAAACAATAAATTATTAAATAATTTAAGAATACTAAGTAAAACATAATACGGAGACGCGGAGGGCTTTAATATTAACAGAAAAATCATACTTAACAACACGGTACTTATATATACATAAATACTAGAGGTTTGATTCATTTGTTTAATTCCCATAATAACTTTCAAAATTTGGAGATGATTGAAACCTCGTAAAATTATTATATATATATACTATTACTGGCATACAATTAAGCTACTTACTTATTAGATAAATGCCCTAAAGTATACGAAATTCAATCTGAAAATGTATTGATGTTACCATACGTGTGTTTTGATAGATGCACTGTTTCACATGGGGTAAAAAAATTAAAATAGTTTGTTATAAACGTTATTGACTAAGATCCTGGAGTCACCATGATCTCATTCTTGTTTTCCCTTTATATTCGATGATCGGATTCTTTCCATCGATTTTTCTGATTTTAAATGCAGCACATAAAGCAAATAAGAGTTTCATAAATTTGTTTTATATCGAAACATTATATGATTTTGTTATACATATCTTTATTAGACAGTTTGGAGAAACCTTTTTGCAACAGGCAGCGAACTTTATAACTGCTACAATTACCTAAAGTAAACAAGTAGAGAAACTGAATCTATTTCCTTAATTTTTTAATTAATAAAATTAATTACTATATTATATCGCTCTATAATAGATACGATAATATTCAGCTATAGTCTGAAAAGGAGATGTAGCCGGAAATTATCTCACATAAAGGAAAATTTACTGTGGTTGGATGGGACAGAGTTGTAGGAACTTTTTTGATGAACGAGGAAATCGCTTTGGTCAGTGCAACACAGACTATTACAAACAAAACCCTGCTGGCAAGAATTCAATCACTTTTTTTAACAGTATAATGATTTAAGAAGTTTAAATTAAACATTTAAAATTCCAAGCAGGCTGTGCTCGAGAAGAAATTACTGGAATAAGTAAAACAAAGTTTGACTGACGATAACGGTTGGCATCATTTGTCATTATTTCAAATTCGTTTGGACAGGTTAGCGTAAAATAGCAGTCTATTCAGTATCTTATATGAATTCTCGAACGGCAGAAATTGTATGCTTATATGATAGACGACAATATTTCAAATAATTGTTACACATCTATCACATACTGTATCAAAAGGAGTTACCTGGCTGTGTTATGATACTACATTATGTTACATTTGAAGACGCGAGATGTAAAACCGACATCTAGGATTTTCGAGAGAATCAGCAGACAGAGGTTCCGAATCTGGAGCCGCTCCTTGTAATTGCTGTTCTCCCTTACCTCCTAGAACGGCACCAGATTCGGAACCTCTGTGTACTAATTCTCTCTAAAATCCTAGATGTCAGTCTTACATCTCGCGTCTTCAAATTTAACGAAATGTTTTAAATACATAAAGAAGTGTTCGAGAGCTCATTCAATTGTGGGAAGCGCAATTGATGAAGGTTCCCTGACCAGAAACAATGTATATTATATATAATATATATTGTCTTGCGTACAAAGGAATGACACCTCGAAGAGGGTATTATGTTAAATGTCTGAACGCCTTTTTATCTAGCGCCTTTGCTAATGTTGTTTGAATTTCAGATGAATGTTTTTATTTATTCATTAAAATTGAGAATTAATAGCTGATTTACATTTTGAGAAGAAATCAGTAGATCAGTGTCTATTTAGTAGACAAAAGTAAATATCAGTAGATCTACCAATTTGTCCTTACGTTTGGCAACATTGTAACTGCACTAAAGGTCGCTGTGTGTTGTATGGAAGTTTATATAATCACATTGGAAGGTTTTGACTTGCATATGCAACTAACGTCTCAAGAAAATATCTATAAATGTTCATTATTAGTTAATTAAGGTATTAATCATTATCAATAACAGTAGGACTAGGGTGGTAGAGATTACTCAGAAAAAAATATTTAGGTTAAAATGATTTGCGTAATATTTTAAAATCAAATATTTGTCAAATTGTATTTCGTATTCGTTTTAAGAACTAAAATAAATTATTTCTCTATGTAGACAATAATACTGATGAATAACATAATCGATTGGGTCTAGGACTAGATTAGACACACATTTCTTAAGATGCTACGCTGACCCAGCGATTGTGTTAATTTGAGTAAACAATATTTACAAAATGAAATGATAGGATATGTCACTGGAATGTCGCACGCTTTAAATAGGTTTCTTAACTAAGCCTCAGGGATTGGATTTAATGAATAAAATTGTAACTGAACAGATCGTCGTATTCCTGTTGAAGGGGATTGCTATTGTCATCATCAGATTGACGAGTAAAGAGGCTGTCTAGGAATCTCGCATCCGATCTCCTCTTTCTACCTCTGAAAAAGAAATGAGTTTTTTGTTAAACATTTCCTCAAACGTACTCAGGATTTCTATCATAAAATCGTTTCGATTTTATAAATCATAATGATCAAATTAAACTAATTTCTTTGTTTTCTGTCAGTGGATCTATTGTCACTACGTAACTAGTATCGAGGCTCACACATCATTTTCAAACGTATATAAGTTGAAAAACTAAGCAACTTAACCATCTTAAACATTAATAAAAACTTAATAAATTAAAGGTATGAACTGAACAAAGCAAAAGCACATTAAGAGATGAAAATTTGATTACAGGAATTGAACAAAAACCCACCATTAATCAGTAATTCAAGCAAGTAGCTATTTTAAGGGATAATCTGGTCTGGAATTTTCATAAGTTTTGTGAAAAAATAGTGACAGGTTTTATAAAATAACAGAAAATTATGCGCTTTTCAATAAAATCTGTTCAATAGTGGACTGACATTTTTAAACACATGTCTCAGTTGATAGCAAATTCTAAAAATTACCAAACCGTGATCAAATTATCCTTGAATTACACTCAAATAGCCTGTTATTCGGTCGAAACCAACACCATATCACCTTTAGGAAATATCATAGCTAAAACGATGTCTGAAAAATCTGAAGGGATTAAACGAAGAAGAAAAGTAAATCAAAGAGTACAGTCACGAAAATTACATTAGCTGTTTAAGGTGCATCCTTCACTTGCTTAGGAGCCTATCTTATATACAGTGATGGGCAAATGTGTGGAACCAAGCAAATATCTCTGAAATTATTAGAAATTTGGAAGGTGAATACTGCAGTAGATTGCCTATTTGTTTCCAAATTTTTTTACAATTTTGAACTTCCTGTTTTACCGGAAGTAATGTCGATTTTAAAATTTGCAATGAAACACCCTGTATAGTATTTTAGTTTCTGATGAAACATTTTATTGCGAATACAAAAATATCGGGTTTCATATTGCGTACTTCAATACCTACCGAGATATTAACAGAAAAGTAATTAAGGAAAGGAAAAATCTAATATCCATTAAAGAAATACATAATCATAATTATTAAATAAATCTAAGTGATTTTCAAAACATTGAAACTTAACTTAACTAAACTTAATGTATTAGATGTTCAAACTGAGCACCGTTTACTTCTTGACAATAGGCAAGTCGGTTTTTAAATTCTCTAGTAACATTAGCTATTATTTCTGGTGTAATTCTCTGGATGTCTTGAGTTATTTTTGCAGCTAATTCTTGCAAATTATTTGGTCTATCTACATAAACCTTAGACTTTAAGTAACCCCACAAAAAATAGTCTAGTGGATTAAGGTCGGGACTTCGTGCAGGCCATTCATAAGTATCCCTTCTTCCAATCCATCTGTGATGAAATGTCCTATCTAAATGATCTCGAACAATGCGAGCGTAATGGGGTGGTACTCCATCCTGCTGAAACCAGATATTATTTGGTAATTGTCCATTTACCTCCAATACCGGAATAACTTGTGTCTCCAAGAGCTGTAAATACCTATCTCCGTTTAAAATTTCTTGTAGAAAGAAGGGTCCCACGATTCTGTTGTTATAAATGCCGGCCCAATCGTTCAATTTTTGGGGATGTTGTGTATGAGCCTCTTGTACCCAATTAGGATTACTTTGCTACCAGTAGCGGCAGTTATGTCGATTAACAGTACCATTTAAACAAAATGTAGCCTCATCTGAAAAGACCACATTTCTTGTAAAATTATTATCACGGCTACAAATATCCATTATCGTTTCACAAAATTACAAACGTCTGTCGAAATCCTCTTCGGAGAATTGTTGAACGAGGCTAATTCGATGCATATTGGGGAGGTCGATAGTGAGCTACACCTTCATTACTTGCACTTTCTAACCGTCCACTTTTCCACTTGTGTCGTACCTTCGCAAAGTTTTCGTCACTACTGATGAACAATGTTAAAAAGTTCACAAACTTCTTGATGTGTCCTTTTCCTCTCCCCATACCCAATCATCATTAATATTTCTATTCTTTCTCTTTCATTTAATTCGGCCAATTTACGATCAAATTAAAATAATACAATCTTTTTACGTTCAAATAAAAAAACTAATAACTTACTTTGACAACTACTGTCACTTCTGCAATGAATTTTAGGGACTACTAAACTTGATTCACATTTAATTTCATTTAAACAAACGCACGTGTATTCGACTATGGAAAAAGCAGTGCTGTTGGCTGTGATTAGCCAATAGAAATACAAATCCTTAGTTTAGCTACCATGGAATTTTTCCTTTGCTTAGTCACTTTTCTGTTAATATCTTGATAGATATTGAAGTAAACAATATCAAACCCGATATTTTTGTATTCGCAATAAAATGTTTCATCAGAAACTAAAATACTATACAGGGTGTTTCATTGCAAATTTTAAAATCGAGATTACTTACGATAAAACAGAAAGTTCAAAATTGTGAAAAAATTTGGAAGCAAATAGGCAATCTACTGCAGTATCCACCTTCCAAATTTCACTTTGATATCTCTAATAATTCCAGGGATATTTACTTGGTTCCACACATTTGCCCATCATTGTATAATAGAAATTATTTTTAAGCATGTCAAATAGCTTATTCTAACTTAACTTACATCAGGTTTGGATCTATCATTCCTCCAGCCACCGGCATCGTCATTGTTATCCCTTTAATTTTATTTAAACCTGCTTTAGTCTTCGCTCCTGATACAAAAGAATCTGACATCCTTTTCATTCTGAAATCGAAAAAAAAACACACCTCATGATTTTGTTTTCGCCTAAATGAAATAATCTACTTACGTATCATATCGGTACTGATTTTCGAAATCCTCAGGATCCGCTAAACCAGATTTCTTCATTTTGTTCAAAGCCAATAGGGTTTCCAGTTTATTCATTCGACTTTCTGATAATGCCCTCTTAATCCTGTAACACAAATTTACTGGTATTAACTATAATTTTAGAAATCTAAGGATTTTTTACGTATGATAAATAATCAAAATACCGTTTTCATCAGAAAAATTGGTGAAATAACTTTGACACGCGACAAATAAACGTGTGTATCAAAGCCACGACGACACGTTCAATCCTTACAGCGGTGCTTTGATTCACACTAAGGGAATTATTTACGTTCATTTGGCTACATAAATAAAAATAAATTATGCCTAAAATTATGTAATAGGAATGAATTAGGACCGATTTATTAAATTTGCGATATGAATTACAATTTTATTGCAGTCTTCGTATTAGATATGCAAATTTCAGATTTTTTTCTGAGGAAACACCCTAGTATAAAACGGAAAGATAGTTGTTAATTCATTTCAAAACCTATTAATTAAAATTCTGTGAAAAAATTCACGGATTCCGTAACTTTTACCCTAAAAATCTCTTCAGTCCTATATATACAAATTGACAAGGAAATCGCAAAAATGTTAATTTAACAGTTAAGAATCTAGGAAACGAGTTGGAATCTATAAACGATACAACACAAACTATCATGAGCAAATATGATAAATTAAATTTTACATATACTATATAAACTAACTATAATAAATAGTATCTAGCAGTATGTTTTAAATATATTAATTCTGTCTTATAATTCTCTAACTTCAAAAAAACTATACATGAAGTGTATAAAATACGTTTAAAGGACGCAGTTGTGCCAAGACGTAAAAGACAACATAACCTACAAATACTATAATGAGATTTGTTAAAAATATAGGACTTTTATTTTTTTCTTATATATAGTAATATTTTGTGAAATACACCTCTACTTTTTAACACCTTTTGTTTTTCGGCTAGCAGAAAATTTTGAGATCGATTATTAGCAAACTAAATTATTATGATTAAATTTATGGCAAAATCTTATAAACGGAAAGTACAATCAGTTCGTTTGATTTGCCTGTGACGTCTACAGAGTTTCATCTAATCACAGACCACGTTCATCGATGAAAAAGTTTTTAAAAAAGTATTTCTAATAAGATATTCATAAATTATTTATTTTCGAGGGTGTCAATACAATATTGTTGAAAATAAACCCCATATTCTGTAGGATTAAACTGATTTTTATGACCATTTTAAAACTCTCATACCCTTAGCATAGGCGTATCTAGGGCAGCTTTTCTGAGTGGGGGGGTTAGGTGGGAATCGGTACATGCCTAAAAAACACAAAACAAAAGATTCTACACCAAAATGTTAATGATTGATGATAGAACTTCCAAACAACACAATAGTATTAGAAATCTACAAATATTGTGAACCAAAAAATTTTTAGATCTCCACCTAACACTTATACAGCCAATACAATCTTATTGTTATATACTCCGTGGGTTCAATTAAAATTTAAAAACTAATATTCACTACCACTGTCTCAAACTTTCATTTACATTAAATATACACAACAGCTAATTCGAATATCACAATAATAATTCAACATAAGCTCTTCGCTGTACTAACTCCTGCCGCGATGATCGGCCCTCCTTTTAAAACCACCAGCGAATCTTCTCGTACAATAGATTATCAATTCTACAGTTGCCGAGCCATTTCGAGATTAATTTTTTTATTCTTCAAGTGAGCGATGTCGTATTGAAATGAAACCAGGGCCGGCTTAGATAAATTTCGTTACACCGCTCCCCCTTTAATTCTGATCGTCCCGGTCAGAAACATTCTCCCAATGTTAGGGTGCGAATCGATCTAAATGGACCACCTTGACCTTGACCACCTCGTATGAACCATCCCAGGCGGGTGTAAGCCTTGGAGATTTACCCTTACTCCATTGGGTGGGGAGGGGGTGTATAGCCAGTCTTTGTCCCTCTCTTGGAATCCAACTGAATTGGCCTTGAGGTCGTATTGCGTCTTCATCCGGTCACTGGTGGCCAACATCTGCGTTCGGGCTAATTCGTGTATTGCCAGCACGTTATGTCGGAGCTGGTCGGCATAATCGTCGATGTCTTGGGGAGGTTATTCTGGGGAGCCAAATGCCAAATCGCAGGGTAATCGCTGCTTCTTTCCGAATAGGACCATGGCTGGAGTCAGGCCTGTACTATTATGTACGGCTGAGCAATATGCCAACAGGAATAGGGGAATATGCTCATCCCAATCACGCTGGTTATTGCTGACGATCTTGGATAGGTGTTGTTCCAGGATCTTGTTGAATCTTTCCACCATTCCGTCTGACTGTGGGTGCAATGGTGTTGTTCTCGTTTTCCTGATCCCCAACATCGTGCAGACCTACTGGAATACATTCGATTCGAAGTTATTCCCCTGGTCTGAATGTAGTTCTATCAGGACGCCATACCTGCTGAATAGTTATTTTACTAGCACCGTCGCTACCGTGGTTGCCTCTTGTTTGGGTATCGCATATGCCTCAGGCCGTTTGCTGAAGTAATAAATTTTGACAAGTTTTTCTTAAAACCCAACCCGACAAATAAGATAATTATTATTCTGTCATGATGTTCTGATATCTATTATTGAATTATGTTATAAGGAATACTAATTTTGCCGTATATTAATGAAGAAGAAAGCACCTACATAGATGTATGTATATATGTAGAAAGTTTTTTGCGACTTTATTAAAGCCCTCGCGTCTGTAGATTTTAATTTTCATTTTAAAGTATTATTATGTGAGTCGGAAATATATATGTGATGTGAAAAAATATATGACATTATTTTTTTTTAATGTAAACCATTTATTATTGCAAGTTTAGGATATGTAAGACATGGTAGATATAAATAATTGTTACCCAAGGAAATTTATGAGAAAACTTATAGTAAGCATTACGAATTTCTAGCAAAATTTAATGCTCGAATGGGGAAGAGGGGGGGGCGTTATATTCTAATCATAAGCAAGAAAGACAATATATGATTTTTGAACATTATGGTAATTTATCTAATTGTTTAGCGTATTCTTGTTTCGTATTGTAATAAAATCACAGTTTCTAATTTTGAAATAAGAACTAGAGGAAGACATTTAAAAACAAATTGATTGAACTTGTCTGTGTCGATACACTATATAACAATAATCATAATTGAAAAAGCTGAAGGTCATAAATCGTGCAGAGTTTACTTAATTTCCGTGAAGTTTATATCAATTTCATTTTCCATTCGAGATTCTAAAAGTTGATTGTAAGTTTAAATAGTGGTCTCGGTATTCATCTAGTGTTATCGTTCGAAATTCGAGCAAAACTTATTTCCATTTTACCGAGTAATTTTGTCCCGGTGGCCATTGATTTTGGAAAACATTTCTCATTCAATTCGTCTATCGGAACGCCACAACTTGACACACGTACGTAGTTATAATTACTTTATTTTTATGTGATTTAATTATTCACTCTTCATTATCGAATTGCTGGATCAATTGCTATCAATTACTGTCCATTGAAATTAAATCGATTAAAATTTTTTATTTCGCGCTTTCTATAAAACAGCGTTTGTACTTATTTTTGAAAGAAAATAACAGAGGAAGACATCTGTGATAAATAATCCCTTGGACAATTAAAATCATAGTTAAAGACGAAAATTATAAACACGACTTTAGTAACATAAGTAAACCTCTCGAAAAAGCTGATATTAATTTAAAATTAAGGATTATTTATATCTACTCAATATTTCTTAA
This sequence comes from Octodonta nipae, assembly GCA_034190945.1. Lineage (NCBI taxonomy): Eukaryota > Metazoa > Arthropoda > Insecta > Coleoptera > Chrysomelidae > Octodonta > Octodonta nipae. The sequence continues at coordinate 413,840 of CM067217.1, read as the reverse complement.
CCTAATTTGCTTTAAAACATATTCTACTTAAGTATTTTACAAATTCAAAACCCTTGTAGAGGGAATGACATTAAAATTTCCCGTTTCCAAAGAATAATTCAATTGTTGGAGCAAAGCCCCGTATCGAATCAATAAACATGCTAAAATGTATTATGAATGCGTATATCAAATGGATCCTTTGAACGCGTATATACAATTTTTGTATTTTCCAATATTTTTCTAAAAACATATTCAAATTTTCGTCTAGCTTTCTGCGCGCTACAAAAGAATACCTAACAGGAACAGAAATCATTCCCTCGACAATCCAATAAAGAAGTAATATTTCCAGAATATCAGAAGGCGATGTAGTAAGTACATGTGAGAGCTCTGGTCTGACACAATGTAAAGTTTGTTACCCAAGTTTGTCGTAGCCACTTTTGTGGAATATGATTTGAAAGCGAACAGCGGTAGGGTAATATTCCAAGACAATGTCGAATGATATGTAGGGTCTATACAGATATATTGCAGTTTTTCTTCCATTTTAGATTGTGAAGGAAAGTTTTCATTTATTAGTAACATGTGATATGAAGACTTTCAATAGCAAATTGTGTTGAACGTACGAGAGATACGATTTTAACAAATAAATGCATTCAATTAGTGCGTCAAAACACGATTTCTCCGTAATTAATTTCAAAAAGCATGGCATACTTGATAGAACAGAAAGAATACCAAAAAATAGTGGGATATTCTTGGTAGAAATGATTCCCAATTGCTTCTATTTTAACAAAAACTACTGGCAACATTGCAACGAAATGTGTTGACAATATTTTGCTAAAGCTGGCACATACTCCATTGTTACAGCTGACACTCAAAGAGGACGCTAGTCACAAGATTAGTGGAAAGTATTTTGTAATTGTAACTTTTTTGAGGTTATGGTTTTAGGTCGTTATGTTACTTGAAATTAACCACAGGCACTTCAGAATTTGCAACTCAGAATTGAGTTTAACTTTAATAGTTTATCGATAATAATGCTTTAAAATTTTTGGCATCATATTTATAAATCAAAATATAACGAGTACCATTTTGGTGTCAGACTAAATTGAGGTTTAGTTACAATTACAAGTACTCTCTAGTAGTTATGTAACTAACGCCCCCTTTGAATGTCAGATATAACTCAGACGTGCCAGCTTTAACCAAAAATTCGCAAAAAAATTTCATTACAATTTCTAAGTAATTGTCAAAAATGTGTATAAAAAAATATTTTTTAACACCCTATATCTCGAAAACAGATACAGTTAGGAATAATTTTAAGAAGTAAACCCCACTTATTTTTGGCTGTTCTACATGTCCTAGCAAGTACTTTATGTTTTTAAACACCCTGTATAGAAGATATCAGAAATTTTATTTACAAAACTTATAGGCAACCTAAAACTGCATATTTAAAATTATTTCTGTGTATACAGCGTGTTACGTATTGCCACTGGGACACTATATATTATTTAAAATTTGGAGAAAGCTTATCTGTCTCATGCTTCAAATATAGGGTTTAATTATATTGTACAGGGTAATTCAAAAGTTATGGCCAAATAGATTCGGTAATTATTCACGTTTCAGTGTCCTGTATAGTCTAGGTAGACAAACTTATCAATAATTGTTTACAAATTCTGGATATTAGTACATTTATTAAGTGTTATTCATTTATTTTTGTATTGAATAAAAGGCGGGGCAACATAAGGCTTTGTCAATTTTTTGTAAATGAATGATCTTATATTTGATTTTAAAAACTTAAAATATACACTCTAAATTATCTCATTTTTGTAGGGTAATTTTTGAGATGCTTTGTCAAAATTTAAATATTGCTTGGAATGAATTTTCCTGAAGAATACTTGAACGATTTGTAAATTTCGTTAACAATGGCGAATAGAACTCATAAATTCGTATTAAAATTTCTGCCTTAGGTATTCTGTATACTTTTGAGAGTAAGTTTGAACAACCATATTTCAACATTTCTCGAATTTGTATTTGGGTTACAAAAAGAGGGTGAAAGTAAAATAATTTGTTATTTCACATTTGCGTTATAAAAAATGAGCTTATTGTTATTCCAACAATGAATTCTATTTCTTTGTAGGGGTTCAGTTTTCGTCCAAAAGTATAATATTACAGTTTAAGGTTGTTTACTCTATTTTGGATGGAATCTCTTTAAAGGGGGTCATTTAAGCTACAATTAGAAAAAAAACAAAAATTTTAGCATTTTTTTAACAGGTAAAATCGGATATATTTGACATTTTTTTGTCTGTTTTTGATATAATTCTATTTTTTTATTACATTAAAAAAGAGGGACAATAGGAATTAGGTTTTGTTTTTACGTACAAACCTAATGAAAAATTTCTCGCACTTTAAGAAAATGGCTCATTATTTTATAGGTTTATTTAACTTATGGAATCGTTTTGTGTAATTATTAGTTGCGAAGTCACAATAGAAACTCTCTTATGTTACTGTATTGGTTGTCTGAAATTTCATTACAATCACGCCCTTTTCAAACAATAGTTCAGTTTTATATTTGTTCTCTAATTTTTGCAATATTAAGCCCTCAGTTTAAGTACAATTTTCCCATTTTGTTAGTCTAATTTGAGTTAACTAAGATTTATTAGTAAATGTCAACAATATAGAACAAATTATTATTGACAACAACAATAAAACATTACAAAATATATAACCTACTTCCACCTATAACTAAAAGGCTAAAAATAATTATAACAAAATACAACTCTAGTAAATAAATAACACATTCAGTGTTGTTAGGTACCTACCCAGAAAGTAAAAAATGTAAACATTAAAAGGTGCTCATTCTGTACAAATTAATTACCTACGAAACTAGTATATTTTTGAAGTCGGTGCCAAGTAAATCCAAAATCCCTCATTGTTTACTTATGTAGTACTTTATCAAGCTTGATTGTTGCTTGGCACCGACTTCAAAAATATACTAGATTGGTAGGTAATTAATTTATACAGAATGAGCACCATTTAATGTTTTCATTTGTTACTTCCTGGGTAGGTACCTAAGAATATTGAATGTGTTATTTATTTACTAGAGTTGTACTTTGTTAAAATTATTTTTAGGTTTTTACTTATAGGTGGAAGCCGGTTATATATATATATATATTTTTTAAATCACCCTATATAATTTTAATTTCACATTTTTTCCAAGATTTTTATACCACCAAACGTCCACTCCACCCTATATCCAAACCATCCGGTATATACGGCTGCCTGAACCACTGTCAATCTACTCCGTCCTATATTTCAATCATCATGTAAATGCAACTCCTTCTATCACTTTATTTTGTGATTTTGTTTGCTATATCTAAACACCCTCTGTATGAACGCACCAAATAGCAGTTTAGAGTTTGACATGTGTTGTCACTGAATTTTCTATTAGGCCTGGAGAATGTGACAACCAAAAGCACCGTCTTCGCAAAATGGAAAAATTTTCATTTAAATAGGTATTTGCCTGGTATAGAAACAAAACGAGCTTGATACTCATTGATTTAAGGAGCCGAAAATAATATGCTTTAGGTACTACCTATATGCTTGAGATGTACATAGAAAATTTTCAAATTCGCAATTAAAACTTCCAGTGCCTAAAATTCCCACACTATTACGTTGGAATTAAAATATTTATGAGGAAATGTCCGTAATGTCAATTTGATAAATTTTTTGATAAGAATTTTGGAATTTTCGGCGATTTTCTGCAAAACTACCAGTTGCACGTCGCAGAAAATTATATGAGATCACCTAGGGATCTTCCTTAATAGATTAAACGTTAAAAAACTATACACATCCATAAGGAGTTTTCGAAAAATTGACCAATATGTTATGGATATTGGTCAATTTCCATGCACTCATGTGTTCATTCACAAATTTCATCACTTTACAAATAGAATTCTTGCCAAAATTTGATGTTTCACCAAACCGAATATACACTATATTAAACAAAACCATATTCATTCAAAACGGTTCACTACAGGAGAAGAAATCAGGTAACATACATACAAAAAAAGCGAAAAAATACGCGACGAATTGATAACCTCCTCGCTTTTGGAAGTCGGTTAAAAAATGATAATTTGTACTTATATTTTCAAGTTTAAATTGAAATCTGATGACATATTTTATTAACGCTCTATGTTAGAAAATTAGTTTTTAATAATCACCTGAGCTGGATCTTTATAATTATCTAATATTTTTCAAACATTAATAAATGTAAAGGTGACAACTTTCAGCTAAAAATGCGGTAAAAATATAAGCCTTCTAATCTTGAACTGAACGTTAATTACTTCTCATATTCTATAAAGGGGTTAAAAACATTTTAGCCGAACTCATAAACTAAAATTGATAATGTCGTCATATTATCGAACAAACCAAATTTTAATAACTTTTGCCTTCGGGGTGTATTCTTTAACTATCTTCAGATTATATTTGAGTTCGTAACACTCATTTAAAATTCTTGTCAGGGAAGGCCGTTCAAGATATTAACGTATCCACAATTTATTCATGAAGTACGAAAGTTTCAAAAAGTGATTATAGATAGTAAAAAATACACAATAGGGTTTTAAAGATATTTGATATATTGCAATTGGTGGAAGATCTTGTTGAACTTCCAAAAAGGCTGTACGTAAAACAAATTTACGATTTTGAAACTTACGTTATATTTCACGAACACTACACAAACCGTTAACGTAGCATATGTAAAGAGAAGTAGAAAAATGTTTAAGGCTATATAATTTTGTAATTCTCTTTTGGTAAGTTATGTGGTATTCCTTTTAAGGAATCAAGGATAATTTTCTACACAGAGTTTTTCTAAAAATTTCCAAGATTAATGGTATATATACGCAAAGAAAATATAGTTCTTTAGTTTTGTATATTTAACCTACAACTATAATTGTATTTTATTTCTGAGAATATAAAAATGATAATAAAGAAGTAATAAGAATGATATATAATTACCTACATTTTTTTGTTTTAGTTGAGTACAAAAAAGCTAAACCAAAACAAATTCGGCGAGCTCAACTTAGGAAATAATTCTATATTGCCAATACTTTCATCAGATAGGTCCCCTAACTTATAGTTTAACAGAATTCATTGCAGAGTTAAAAGAAATTTGAAAGAACAATAAAAACAAACACACTTTATTCTCACAATTTTTTCGGATAGGCCCATATTGTGGCTATAGAAGTTGCGACTACATGTAAAGGACTAGCCAACGTATTCAATACATGTTTAAAGCACTTAAACCCCTACAGTGTTTGTATGAAATGGTTTCAGAAATAAAGATATCCATTCCAAACACGTTTTTGTCTCGAAATAAAACTCTTGAAACCATTGACGGTTGAATTGGTTGAATGGAAAAATGACATAACAGAAATTGTTTTTAATTTTTTTTCGCAGTCTATGGAAAATATTGGAGGTATTCTTTAAAAATAATTTAGTCAAGTGCGAGTTCGACTCGCATACTTAGGGTTCCGTACCATCTTCAAGATTCTAATATTCCAGTTTCAGCAGCAGGGAATGTGTGCATTTTCTTATATTTACCCTAATATCTTTTAAAGGAAGCGTTTTAAATTTATAAAAAATATACACTTTGATTTTCCACACATAGACTTTTTATTTTATCTGCTTCAGGATTCGCTTGATTTTTATCAGGATACATATGTATTTAATTTTCTAATTTGGCCCCCAAAAATTAACATTATTATACTAATAAGCTTTCAGAGAAGTCTTTTATAATCTACTGTCTGGGTTTTGAAGCTCCGTAGATTGGAAGATAATGGGCAAAATAAGTCAAGTTTTAAATTATAAATTATTAAATCTGTTATTCCAATTATTAAAAAATACAAATAAAATATATTTTACAAAATTTAAATAGTGTAGTTTCGAAAGTGGAAATTAAGTCGATGTTTAATATTTCTGTTAATATCTTTTAAACAAATGATTTAAAAATATGATATATTTGTAATTCACATAATGAGCCGCCTTTTTTCTGATATATTTCATGATGCTTTTGAAAATTGAATCTTTATTTTCCATTTAATTGTATAATTTGTCCCTAAAATTACTATGGGGGTTTTCTAATAATTTATTTTCCAATTAATTCTATTATTTGAGGGCCATATAATAGAGTTAGGAATTTTTTCATATTTTTCCAATAAACAAAAAAGTTTAGGTCATATAGTTTGGTGAATAACGGGGGGAATGGGTAATTTTTTTAAAATATTTTTTTAATATATTCTAAAATATTCATTTAAAAAAAAATAAAAAAACATATTTGTATTCGTCATAATGAGCCCTGTGATTTGATATATTACATGACCCGTTAGAAACAATTATAATTTTTTATTTTCGATTTAATTCTATAATTTGAACCCCAAAATGAATATTTTTCCAGTAAAGTTCAGGTGAGGGGCTATACCGTCATTTTTTTTCAAAATTTTCCAGCTGGTTTCGGAGATAGGGGGGGATGGGTAAATTTTTAAATATTTTTGTTAATATCTTTTAATTAATTTATTGTAAAAATATGAAAAAAATATATTTGTTTTCGTTATAATGAGCCCTTTTATATTTGATATATAACATGATGAATTAGAAACAATTTTAATTTTATATTTTTCATTTAATTTTATAATCTGCCCCCCAAAATAAATATTAGGGATTTCTCCTTATTTTCCAGTAAAGTTCAGTTCAGGGCTATAGCTCCACTTTTTTTTCAAAATTTTCTATCTTATGGTTTCGGAGATAAGGGGGGGGGGTGGTAATTTTTTAAATATTTTTGTTAATATCTTTTAATTAATTTATTTTAAAAATATGAAAAAAAATATATGTGTTTTCGTCGTAATGAGCCCTTTCATTTGATATATAACATGAAGGGTTAGAAACAATTTTAATTTTATATTTTCCATTTAATTCTGTAATTTGCCCCCCCAAATTAAAAGTACTTATTTTTCCAGTAATCTTCAGGTGACAACCTATACCTCTAATTTTTATGAAAACTTTTCGTTTTATAGTTTCGGAGATAAGGGTGGGAAATGGGGGATGGGTAAATTTTGGTATATTTTCGTTAATATCTTTTTAATTTTTTTTAATATGAAAAAATATTCTTGTGTTCCTTAGAATGAGACCTTTCATTTGATATATTATATGATGCGTTTGAAAATTTTTTTATTTTTAAATTTTTATTTAATTCTATAAATTGCCCCCCAAAATTAATATTAATGGTTTCTCCTTATTTTTCCTGTAAAGTTCGGGCAACATTCTATATTTCCTATTTCTTTCAAAATTTTAGGCTTAGTAGTTTCGGAAATCAGGGGGAGAACGGTCGATTTTTTTAGTTTTTCCCCCCAGAAGTTCCCCTAAAATCAAATTTTTTTCTTTTATGATATGTACTCCTGATCGGGTCACCAAGCTATACATTGATACCAAATTTCAACCTCTTCCTTCTAGTAGTTTAGGAGAAAATTGCTGTGATGTGACAGAGGCAGAAATCCTGAGTGATATTATAAGGGTATCCGTATATTGTATATACGGAACCGTAAAAAACACTTTCTGTCAACTGATGACCCACTTGACTCTCTACAATTGTTGCCTGAAACCTTTTTTTTGAAATAATGTGTTACATTTCAGATATTACCGAGTGGCAAAAAACAACGAGCTTATATGAAGTAAAATTTTTCCCTTGATAGAATATTGTTTATCTCTCTGTTATTTTTATGTTCAGTATTTTAAAGAAAAACTTTGAATAACTTAATCTATTACATTGTATTAATTGTTGCATAACAATGAAGACCTTGACGGTTGCATGATCTTTTAAGAGGCGTGATAAAAAACCGATTCATTTATTGGACAATCAATTGCGAAGTGACAAATAATTGTTACAAAAACTTGTTTAACAACAGCACAATGTTGCAAAATCAATTAGATTTGCTAAAATTAAATTTTGATAAACTCCACTTATAATCAAACAAATTGGAGAGGCTGTAGTGAGAGATTAAATTTTTAAACGCAGTTTGTAGTACAAACGTACTCTAATATTGATGAGGTCAATATTGTGATAACGATATATTTAAATTTCGTAAACTCAGATGACTATAAGTCATAATTGTACAAAAATACGATAGGTTTGTATTATCTGAAGATAATTCTTTATATATAGTGTGTCGCAGAGTGAATACAACTATAAGGGTGAGGCCGCCAAAAAAATGTGTAGTTGAGCATTGAACTTTTGGAGTTCAGTCCTATTTTATATATTACTTAAATTATTTTCTCTAAATTGTTTGTGGCATATTCTTGTATAAATTGACAACGAAATCAGAATAGACTTGAAACGTTTGGTATATATTATTATTGCCCATAAATAATCAAAGATAGAATGCTGATAGATGCCACAAAGAAGAATGCTGATTGCCACAATGTGGGGTGAAACTATTATGATATCAATAATATCGTGATATTACCTTGCCAGGTTATCATGCCCGTGGTTGGAGTCGTGGCGGCTTCCCACGAATTCTCTGACCGTCCGGGCTGTTCCTAACAGGACGGCTTTTTGCATTTGCTGGTAAAGATGCTCGTCCAGACCGAGGTATTTTAAATTATTTAGTAGAAGTTTTGAGACTACTCCAGTAGTTGACATAACAATTGGTACAGTTCGTGTATTGTTCATGTCCCACTGTGTCTTTATTTGAAATTCCAAATCCCCGTATTTGGCTATTTTTTTGAGCCTGCTTAATATTTATGTTGTTGTTGTTAGGGATTGCTATGTCAATTAAGGTTGATTTCCTAGAGATTTTATCTACTAAAACTATATCTGGCTTATTGTGAGCAACAGTCTGAAAGGTCAGTATCGTCCGGTTCTAGTACAGCTTGTTGTTGTTATTTTCTAAAATAGATTTTGGTTTGTATATATAGTAGGGTGTTCTTACCGACTGTGATAGCTCAAGTTTCAGCGCTAGTTCCTAGTGCAGTATTTTTGCCACAGCATACTGTCGTTCTTTGTATTCGGTTGCAACCTCCTGTAATATTCTGGATAGATTCAGATGTTTGGCAACCATATCTGCATCTGTCGTTATTGATAGAAGGGCCTTTGACGATGTACTTTAGATAGTTCTTAGTTGGAATTACTTGATCTTGGATTGCCAATATAAAGCCTTCCGTTTCAGGAAACATATGACCAGAGATCAACCAGTAGTTCAATGCTGAACTGTCGCAAGTCGTGAATAACTTGCCCCTTTATTTATCTTAAATAATTCTTTATATTTTTTATGAAACTAGGAAATGGATTATAAGAATATAAAGTTCTGACCGTGTTTGAATGTCAACTGTAGATTTTTTTGCTGAACAACAAGATTTTTGAGCAAGTGTTGTCTGAACTATTAGTTTGTCTTTACCTCTTGTGCTATGTTTGTTATATTGTTGTTTACAGTGGTTTTGTGTAAATTTGTTGAGATATAACGATAATTCTTGAAAGTTTTTGAAAATTCATGGGGGCTTTCAACGACTAATCTACTATTCAGACGGATACAATATTATTAATAATCTTAAATACGTTTGTTACCTTAAGCATTATAATTTTTTTATGAAACTTAGAAAATAGCTCATATGAATATAAGGTAACCTTAAGCATTTCATGCACATTATTATAATCTTTTACACCATCTTTACTTTACCATCGCTCTGTACACTTAGATTGTTTATACGTATAGTTTAATATTATTTTGTGTTAATTTGTCTAAATATGACGATAATTATTCAATCCATACGTCGCTGCTATACTCGCTAGTACTACATATTTAAAATAATTTTGCGGAAAATGTGTATTATAATTTGCAAAATAAAGTTAATAATAAATTCAGTGTCGTCATTTCTACTTTTTAATTTTCGTTAAATCTTGAATTTCTGGCAAATACTATAAATTAAACAAAAAACTTTTTCAATGAATTCTGTTCGTAATAAAGTGTAGGAGTTCGTTTGTTCTAGCAAAGGTTGATAAACTTTTGTCAAAAACTCGGTTTTCTAAAAGACTATCAAAAACTAAGTTCAGGTTTAATAATTAGAAGTCATTTCCTGTTAGACTTCTCGTAGAAATCAAATAAGTGTGAATGTCTTAGAGTGAAGCACAGTTGGAATGGGCAAATTAGCTTATTTACATACAGAGGTAACTTTGGTCGAGGGTGGAAAGGACATTGAACGGGATAATTAAATCGAAGTTAAGGTAATCAAGGGTTTATGTCATAACACCTTGTTAAAACGTAAGAAATTATTCGAGTGGAATTGGTTGGATTTGTTCCTATCTTATGATGCCGTGTGGGAATTAAGACAGATTTTGGACAATTGTATCTTCTGCTTGACAGTTTATTTAGAGAGGACGACTGAAAGTCACAGCAAGAATTTCTATTGATTTATATTAATTATGGAAATTATATGAAATGATGGGAATGCTATTGCATATTGTTCAAACTTTTAGGAGCAAAATTTAATACCTACTCTCCCTGTCAAGTGGATTTTGTAGCTCTGCATCAAATATTTTCCCTTCATTCAAAATGTACAATTTTATGCTTGCGCTGCAGTCGTGATTTTTTAAAGTTAAAGTTTGTCATTAAAAAACAGAAAAATCATTCGGCTCATAGAAAAGAATTTATAGTGTACCATCACCAAAAATTCTTATTTAGACCAATCAATAGAGCAAAAATTAACTGATAATGTGTAAAAAATACTATCAGGATACCGACTGTGCCATCACATTAACAAAGATTCCTAGTGATATTTTGCTATGTTTTCCACTCGCAACTATGGTTTTTTACTTTGTTATAAACAATTGAAGCAAGAAAATTACGTTTTTTTTCTTAGCATGTTTATAAAATCAAAAATAATAAACTAATCTCAATGGTGTCAACAGGTCAATTGTAAAGCATGAAAATACCAATAAAATGAGCCCAGACTAGATCCGATTGGATCATTAGTAACAGGGAAAAACCAAAAATACTGAAAACTGGAGGATTTTTTCAAAAAAAATCGTATCTTCGTCACTTTAGAAGCTGTAGAACTGGGCTTGTAGGAACTGATAGTAATCTACATCTATTTTATGTATGCCAAAACCAGGCGCTATCGGTTTATTAGTTTTTGAACAATTGTGATATAAAGTTTTCTGTTCACTATTTTTGCATTGTGCCCCCATGCGTCATAGATAATCAAATTTCAATTTTGAAAAAAGTTGTTGAAAGTAGAGGTGTCATTCTACAAAGCCTCTATTCTCATTTTCACAAAATGTCTGTGAAATATCTGAAAAATGTTAGCAAACATAACAAAAAATGGGCGAGCGTATGAATGTATCCAAAGAGTGGGGGAAACACGGTTGTTGAGGGGAAGCGTCTAGTAATATATAGTAGAGGCACATACATAGATCGTTTTCATATTTAAAATCCTCACAAGTAAGAATTTTTTTAATGACCGCTCTCCTTCCATGTTCCGTAAACCCAAAATCCACAAATTAAAGCAAAAACGTTTCCGAGAAACCATTTACATATAAATATATTAATAAACAAACAGTTCTCATATGATATAATAAAATCGAACAAATCACTCTGTATAGAAGTTTTTTTAACGATTGAATTCTTTCACCATCTGTCAGAGTGACAGTTACTATCGACAATAATTATTGTTAGCAATTCCCCTCAACAACCGTGTTCCCCCCCCTACTCGAACATATTCATACGCTCACCAAATTTTGTTCATTTTTGCAAACAGTTTTCGTATATTTCACAGACATTTAATGAAAAATGAAAATAGAGGAGTTGTAGAATGATACCTCTACTTTCAACATCTCTACTCTGAATTGATATTTGACGATCCATGTCGCATGGAGACACACTACAAGAATAGTGGACTAAAAACTTCAGATCGCAATTATTGAAAAACTTATAAGCCGATAGCGCCTGGTTTAGTCACGCATAAGGTAGATACCAATTACTATCAGTTCCCACAAGCCCAGTTCTAAAACTTCGGTAGTGACGGAGTTATAATAATATAAAGAAAACCGGTAAATTTTCCAGTATTTTTTGTTTTTCTCTGTTACTAAAGATCTTATCGGATCGATCCTGGGCTCATTTCATTGGTATTTCCATGCTTTACAATTCACCTGTTGACACCATTGAGATTAGTTTATTATTTTTCATTTTATAAACATGCAACGAAAAAAAACGCAATTTTCTTGTTTCATTTGTTTATAATAAAGTAAAAAAAAACATAGTTGCGAGTGGAAAAGATAGCAAAATATCACTACAAATCATTCTTAATGTGATGGCACAGGCAGTATCCTGATAGTATTTTTTGCACGAAAAAATCTCTATTGATTGGTCTAATTATCAGGTTAATCAAAATGTGAATTCTACGACATTGTGTTTAGTCTTAGTTTAACATAATAAAATTGCGATCCAAACCTTGAGGGTATAATGAATTATATGTTATTTGATATACTGCGATTTTCAGGGCCGTTTTGTCCCGGTCTATTGGATTTTTTTAGAACGTTATATTATACAACACTCGAAAACAAAACTTGACATAGAACCAAAAAGAATCATGATGGTCTATAACTCTTTAACTATATTTGATTTACAAGATGAGAATGCTACCAAATAAAACATATTACAAATGAAAGTTACGAATTCTGTGCATGTTTATAACTTTACTTATTTGTTTGTATTTGTTTCGATTGAAAGAGGTTGCAGATACACTTTTAAAATAGTCGTTATCTAATTGAAGTTGAATTTTTTTTTATTTCTTTCATAACCAGCCAAAGTATGCTGCATTTATTGTAAGTAATTTTCGTACTAATCTAGTTAAACGATCTTATTTCACTATTGCATTTTTCTGTTTCTCTTGGAATGTATGGAATTGTTGCCATATGCTAATTTCAAGGAAAATTATCATAACATTTATTATTCTGCTTATGTTATAGAGTATGGAGAACGCTGTTTATAGGAAGATAACTATAAAGGGAAAATTGTTAAAACAACCTTGTCAGAATAATTTAAATAACAAATTAACGTATTTCTGCTAAAGAATCTTTGATTATAAAATGTATTATTTTAGTAAATGTTGATGTTACTAAATGCAGGTATATATTTGAGTTGGTTTATAGTAAAGCTGAACTACTGCGCTTTTTGTTTCCAAAATATTTCCAAAAAGAATTAATTAATTGTGATATATACCAAGTACAAGGAAAACATGAGTAGTTTCTATTAGAATGATCGCATACTTATAGCTAGCTTTTTTATATTGTATATTATATGTTGTAAATATACTGTCATTTTCAAGCTTCGTACGTAGTATGAGACATTTTTATAGTCAACGATATAAACTCGAACTAAAAATAACAGAGTTATGGATGCTATAAAAAATGTTAGGTACTGCCTAAAACATGGCAAGTCAAACATGGAAAAGATTGGAATAAGTTTTCTCAAATCTTTGCCTTCTTGACTGTCTCATATTTTCTTTTGTATACTTTTTTTAAAGGTATGTAATTCTCAATCCATTTGGATAAATTATCTAAGTTTGGAGTTATACGAGCAGGTGCTCCACTGTTGGAACCACTCAATTTCTAAACGAGTTCTCACAAATTATGCAACGTGTCTTGATTATTGCAGAAATGCAAGTAGCCTCCCCAAAGTGATTCAAATGGCGCCATAGATGCAGTACCACACCAAACATGAAAACTTCTGCGTCTTTGTTCTAAGATTTTCTTTAACAGATATTCGTTGTGTCTAAATGAGTTAGTAAATCTTTAATTTAAATGTTTAAGGCACATTCTCTAAACCATCAAAAGAAAATATATGTTTCACCAGCATGCAAAGTTGAGAAACTGAAAGTTTGTAGTTGGATTTGTGTTTCAGGTTCGTTGAGATATGCCAGCTATCTCACGAGTATGTAGATGGATTTCGATTTACCATTGCCAATATTTGTTTGTGCTGCTTCGTTAATTTGAAGCAGGAAAAGATCCATATCTGCGTAAACTATCGTTCTTAAATGTACATAAAGCAGGTTGCGACGATTGAAATATCTTAAAGTGCTGACGAACTAAATAGTTAACATTCCATTTCAGTTTTTCTTCGTTAGAATATTCATTTTATCACGTTGTCAATATACTGTACATTCTGCTCAGTTACTCTCAAATAAGTTGTTGTTTGTTTCTCCATAACTCCGATATTTTTAAAAAATGATTATTATATCGCTGAAAAGCTCTTGTCCGATTTTTTGAGGTCTTAGCCAACTATGGTTTCATTCAAAAAAAGATAATTTTGTGTCATATCTCGAAAACGAGAGCTGTCACGCAAACGAGGACATGACAATCATATTCCCTTCAATTTTAATATTTACACTTTTTTTATAATATCAAAAACAAAGGAGCTAAATTACTAAATCGTTTTGTTTAAAAGTCTAGTAAGCCTGACTTTAAAAAATCCGAAAGTATCATTAAATTGGGCCAGTGCAAATCCTTCCCATTTAACCATCCTTAATTTAGGAATAACAGAGGCAATGAACATCAAAACTGTTTTGAATTATGAATTTAATTTTAACTATCAAACATTTCAGTATTCTTAATAGTGATAAATTAAATATTAATTAAAATAATTTTAGTTTCATAATCAATAAAATCAATTTTAGGTTCAAACAGCGAGTACTGCGAGTGATGAATCATCAGACAATGCGTTGAGATAACCATCGAACACACTGAGACAGAATAACTAATACAAGTGTATATGAGCATCAGCGTTAATTGTAGTAATTCATCAATAAATGTTTGAGAGTATATCAAAGTTTCAAAAATAATACGACAATAACTGTAGTCAAAGTTGGTAATGAGCACTACAATTTCGCCCACTTCTATATGTGGGTTAGAAATTTATTTAAAGACAGAGTAGGGTATTAAAAGAATTTCTTAATTAAAAATAGCTTTTCGTGTCAATCGGTGCCATTATATCTATTTTCGGCAGAAAATGTATGCTTATGTTATACATAAAAGTTGCATTAATTATTAAACTATAAAATTAAAAAAAAATTAATAAAAGTAAAGACCAACTAGCTTTTGTAGTTTAAATAAAGACAATTTCAAATCTTCTGAGAGCCGTTAGAGTTTAATAAGGAGAAAAATTGAATAAAAATGAAAAAAAAAACATCAACCGGGAAAAAAATAAAGGAATAAATAACTAGATTAAAATTGACAACTCAGCAGGAAGAATTGAACCAGAACACTTATGTACTTGTATTTTCAGCACAAATAAAACTGTTAATCGCATGAAAATAATTTATAATTAATTTGACAAAGTGGGCAAAAAAGATGGGAAATAACAGCAATAAGACGCACATGCTTATAAAATAAATGGCTGTTCAAAGGACATTTTAAACAATATTATAAGATTAAAAATTAAATACATAGAATATCTGGAATTATTAATTACAGTTAATTATTCTGGAATTAAATTAAATATATTAAAAATTGTTTTATTGAGACTGCTTACATAAAATCTAACGTTTGAACTTACTATATCTTGTAATTCAAAATTAATAACTACTCTGTATTTAAAAGAATATACACTATCTCGTTTTGCTTACTTTAGACTTTAATCACCATAACGTGGCCCAATTATTTTATTACTAAAATTAATAAAGATGAATGTCTCTCGTAAAATATCTCATTAATTTTGCTTTTATTGTTATTTTTAATTTCGAAATAGTTTAAAGTTATCAATCGCTTTTGGCCTTTTGAATCAGTAGTAACAATGTTGCAAATCTCTGCCAATAATTTTTATGTCAACCTCAATATATTTTAATTGTAATATCTTGACAGGCAGATAACACGCTCCATTTATCAAAATGTATGTAGTAATTAAATGGTACTGTCATCTCGGTCGAAAATTGTAATTGACATTTCGAGAAAATTCATAACCTATCTAAACTCCTGTCATCGAACGTCAAGAAATGTCCGTCAACACACTAGATGATCAAAATTTATATAAAAAACTGGTTCATAGACAGATGAAATCAATTTTTAGTTAAATTCATTTCAGCTGAGATTTGACATTGAACGACACATAGTAATCCCCATTTATAAGTTATTGGAACCATTGCTATGTAAGACACATATGTATAAATGCACCATAAAAAATACCAATCTAGAGTAAGTATATACTGCAAGAATTCAAGAACCAGTAATACAAGTTTGAAGAGGTGTTAAGGAGAGAATATATCAACGATGCCCAAAATAATTAAATAATTAAGATATAAGAATATAGAAGTTTAAAGAAATACAACTGTATCTTAAGCATATGGTCAATTTTCAAGTATTTATATACAAATATTTAAACACCTTCAGACAGAAAATTTGTTCCAGCCGTAACCTGGAATAATCTAGAACTAAGAATTCAGAACAAAGAATTACACTGGTCTCTTGAGAACACGACGAGAACAATCCAGATTGGAGGGTGAAGCAATACCCAAATCTTAGTGACTGAAGTTGGGGGATTTTTTTGCAGAAAAGCATGACTAACACAAAAAAGCAAAATATCAAAAACTACCATATCTAATATCATTTCCGCACCACATAAATAAAATTTGAGGAGACCACACAAATAACTTGTGATTTAAAAAGACTCGTTAAAGAAACAATATATTGTCTTCCGTTCAACGAATTGAAACATCTTGAAATAATAGTATCATATTTTTACTTTCTTGCAATTTTTATTCTAGAAATGACACGTAAACGGCGTTACACACAGTACGAATTCCAATTGGAGTCTTTGTCGGCTAGTTTTTCTTGAAACTCTTAAAATATCACAATTCATTTATAAGTAGTTTCTAAATGATTGAGGAGGTAAATGATTATTTTGAATGCTCATCTGAGATTTATTCTCCTCGCAATGGTTTCTGAAAAATACACATAAGTTAAGTACTTGAATATCAAGGTGTAGTATCTAAGGGCAGTTTGTGGAAACTGCCCGGAACACTAGTTGCCCTCTTATAGAAAAAACTTTCCCACAGGATTAACTGTGAGAAAGTAGGTCTACGGATTTCTCAGTATTCCAGTATTCGCTCTGTGCGCGACTTCAGCGCCATGGTATGGTTGAACTACAGGGGGCTATTGTAATATATTTTACTAAGTATTGAATGGCTGTCAGTAATAATAATATCGAATGATAAATAAAAAAATGCTTTTTTAATTAAAGGGAATATTTATAATAAATATTTGTTAATGTAAAGTGTTCTTGTGCATTACAAAATAAAATGTAAGTATAGTTAATACTGAAAAAGTAGCATAGAAGTTAGCACACATAAAGATAGGTTAACTGAAATCAAATAAAAAGAAAATAGAGAAAAATTTTTATAAGTAAATTTAGATTGAACGAAATTACCAAAATATTTTATTGTTTCAAAATTCTACAAATTAAAAGTGCTGATTGTTTTTGAGTACAAAAAATAGATTATGTTTGCTAACTAAAATTAACATTACAATTCAATAATAAATCTGAGAAAAATTGTTAAACGATTAAATTTATCATTTTTATTTTTAGATTTGGATTTAAAATGGAAACCATAATAAAAACGGGATTTCAATCAATAACCCACGAAATTCAGTTCCAGCCACAGACATTGGTAAAAGGAAAAAAGCTGGTTCTTGCTGAACATGTCCGAGAGGTAGAAGAGTTTCGCAAAAATAACGAAAGCTATTTGATTAAATCGCGAGTAATCAGGCAAGCATCTGTCCATGCTACAGCTTACACCACGAGTTTAAAATTAAATGTAGAACGATGTGTTGTTGATGTGCAATGTAATTGCGTTTATAATCAGAGTAAAAAATGTAAACACATCGCCCTTTCACTCCTTTCAAGATTTTTATTATTACGGATAGTAAGGTTATGATTCTACTTACTTTTGTCTCCTAACAGTAGCTATCCATTTTTTCCTTTGATTTATTTTCCAACTTGCTGTAGGAAATTTATAAAAATGACAAGCACTTTTTCTACCTGTATTCTTACAACTTACAACACAACAACTTTTGTGACTCATTTTATGTTATTTTATTTAAATAAATTTTAAATAACAATTCACTTGTATATTTAGCTAACTCGAAACATAAAAACAGCCCGCCGTAGTATCGGATATAGTCACGGGTAGCGCTGACGGTAAATCAGTTTCTCCCCACCATGGCTTCGCACTGAGCGAATATATGTTGGGATGTATTTTGTGTTGTACATATCTGTTTTTTTTGTGACTTTTCGATTCCTTATCAGGAATCGTTGTCGAACAATGTTTGTTTGAATGTTATGCACTATATTCGCCGCTTTTGGCAATGTCAATTGACTGATTAATTGACTTTTCAAAAGAAAATCATAGATGAACATTCAAAATAACATAATTAATTTCACGATAAAAAATTGAAAATCGTCGGCCGTATTAGGAAATAAACGCTTAATATTCCAGCGAAATAGAATATTGGAAATGAAGGGGAGGATTAAAAAATGGCCGTTAAAACAAAAATGCAGCTTTTTTAAACGCGCTATGCAATTTAGTAAAAGTAGAAGAACATGAGCGTATGGGATACAAAAAACACTATATAGAAATGCATTGTTTTTGTATACATTTAGCTATCTGCCATTTTAACCTCAGCAACGAAATATATAGTTAATTACCTCTAATGCCTAGATGTCGGTGCAATTTTACTCGTAAAAAATTTAATATCCATTAGTGAAAGAATTCTCTTGTTCTGGAACATTTCTTTTAACACTAATTAAATAAAAACCAAACGCCATTACCAAAGGGATAATAGGAAAAGTATCTGTCAGAAATGAGGGTTGAAATATGGAATATAAATTCCAATGATCTGGCAGAGTGTTAGAATACTATGCGATAATTTGCTTCTGGAAATGTTTAAATTTACAAGAGCATTACTAGTAGGGATTCTGAGAGTGAACATTGTTGTTGTTTGCTACAAAATGTCATAAAAAAAATCATACAAGCAAATGTCTCAAATGAGTCTGATGATAAACTATATTGTTTTAATAATAAATAAATGGTTAACAATTTCATAATCCATAAATTAACACATTATATACATAAAAGATGAACAATTATAAAAGTGCGAGAGCACTTTAAATAATTTATAAATGATGGTTTGATAAAGACCATATAATTTATGGATTGATAGTGGAGCGTTGAACTTATCTACCAAAATGTTGACATCGGTCGGATAATTATTATCGAGTGTTTTTTATTAATGAATTTAGGATGTTATACAATTATAAATTACAAGTTGTAGTAAGAATAAAGAATGGTCTGGAGATAAATTAATTGTGAATGACGCGATATCAATAATGTATAAGTCGTAGTACGATTTGTTAGCGTTGACGTACATCTGAAACTGATAAACTAGAGAAAACTCGGTTAAATGGTGAAAAATCCCAAATAATATTTTTGTCATTGTTTTTTATTTGTGTAGTTTTGCTTGGACAAACGGTTTTATGATTGGAATTATTTATTCGACTTATTTTCTCGATGTTTTTGAACGTTCGCTGTTGTATATCATTAGAGCTGTTTTCTTCCACACAAAAATATTATTTTCTGGTTTTACCTTACTGCTAATACAGTTTTTCGACTCTGCATGACTTTATCTTTGGAAAAGTACAAGAAAAAAGTAAAATATTATATGCTAACCTTAATTTATAATATTGCATGGATAAGTATCTTATAACTATATATATTTTTAACCGACTTCCAAAAAGGAGGAGGTTATCAATTCGTCGCGTATTTTTCCGCTTTTTTTTTGTATGTATATTACCTGATTTCTTCTCCTGTGGTGCCCGTTTTGAATGAATATGGTCTTGTTTAATAGAGTATATATCCGGATTGGTGAAACTTCAAATTTTGGAAAAGAATTCTATTGGTAAAGTGATAAAATTTGTGAATGAACACATGCGTGCATGGAAATCGACCAATATCCCTAATATTTTAGTCGATTTATCGATAACTCCTTATGAATGTGTATAGTTTTTTAACGTTTAATCTATTAAGGAAGATCCTTAGGTGATTTCATATACTTTTCTGCGACGTGCAACTTGCAGTTTTGCAGAAAATGGCCCGAAAATTCCAAAATTCTTATCAAAAATTTCATCGAAATGACATAACGGACATTTCCTCATAAATATTTTAATTCCAATGAGTACCAAGCTCGTTTTGTTTGTATACCAGGCAAATACCCATTTAATTGCAAATCTCAATTTTGCGAAGACGGTGCTTTTGGTTGTCACATTCTCCCGGCCTAATAGAAAATTCAGTGACAACACATATCAAATTTTAAACTGCTATTTGGTAGGTTTATAGGCAGGGTGTTTAGTTATAGCAAACAAAATCACAAAGTAAAGTGATAGAAGGAGTTGCATTTATATGAAATATAGGACGGACTAGAATGATAGTGGTCCGTAGGCAGCCGTATATACAGCATGATTGGAATATAGGGTGGACTGGACGTTTGGTGGTATAAAAATGTTGAAAAAAAATGTGAAATTAAAATTATATAGGGTGATTAAAAAACTGCTATATGATGTGGACATATATACAGGATGGTTGAAATATATGCTGCAGTTATATTTATACAGTGTGATTAAAAAATTATTTCTATTATAGCCCATAAGAAGTTGCATAAAGTGTGGAGAGGAATTAATGTTACACAGGACGATAATATAAAATGTAAAAAATGAACTAATTTATGGGCTAGCCCACAAGGAGTTATATACTATGGTTGAAATATAGGACGGTTTTGACTCCGTAAATATGGGATGGATTCTACTCCGTCCTATAGTTTACAGAAGGCAGCTAACAAATTTATGCTTGTCCGTGGGTAGTCGTATGTACAGGATGGTTGGTACATAGGTTGGAGTGGAATTATCTATAGTTATACAGGGTTGTCAAAAAAAGTTGAAAAAAGGTTACATGGCGTAGTCCATAAAGCATAAATATATTTTGGGCTTATTAAGTCAGCGCGTACTAGTACATTTTGTCCGTAAAGATTTACCTGTCAATTTAAATGAGAAAGAATCATTGTGTAATGTTGAGGCTTTCGATGTTACCTGGCTCTGTCTATTAAGGATATACATACAAAATAAAAAATAAAGAATGAAAACTACCTGAGTTCAAAAATACTAAAAAGTTTAAAATAAAACATTTAAAAAAGCTAAAAATAATTATAACAAATTACAACTCTAGCAAATAAATAACACATTCAATGTTGTTAGGTACCTACCCAGGAAGTAAAAAATGTAAACATTAAAAGGTGCTCATTCTGTACAAATTAATTACCTACCAATCTAGTAAATTTTTGAAGTCGGTGCCAAGCAACAATCAAGTTTGATGAAGTAGTAGATAAGTACGCAAAGACGGATTTTAGATTTGCTTGGCACCGACTTCAAAAATATACTAGATTGTTATGTAATTAATTTGTACAGGATGAGCACCTTTTAATGTTTACATTTTTTACTTGCTGGGTAGGTACCTACCAACATTGAATGTGTTATTTATTTGCTAGAGTTGTATTTTGTTATAGATTTTTAGCTTTTTAGTTATAGGTAGAAGTCGGTTATATATTTTTTTGAAATGTTTTATTTAATATTCATTTTCACTATATCAAAATGTTTGAAATTCAGAATTGACTCAATATGAAATAAAATTGCATGAAATGGCTGCAATTTCATAAAAGCAAACATCTTTATTAATACAACATCTAACACGGTTATTTCCAACCTGTTAACATTTATTATCAGAGAAAATATGTTTCAGTAATAAGGAAACTATGCTCAACCCCTGAAAGGAACAGAGTCTTGCTTTGTGAAATAGTTCGAGGTAGTAACGTTTGATATTCAGACGAAAACGAGTTTGCTGTTTAAATTCCTTCATTTTTACAAAGCAAAACTTAATTCTCTCGTAGCTTATATAGGCAAGATTCCTGCACATATAATTATTACAGTTCTCAATAAATGCGGAAGAATCTTTGTATTTCTATTTTTATGCTGGCAAGAAATACGTAATATTCTTAGACGGCAAAAACAGCCTTATAAGATCAAATAAAGCCTTTGTTGAGTTGAAAAATCAGTGCAGATTGTATGTGGAAACTGTCTGGAACACTAGTTACATGCTTAGAGAAAAACTAAAAGAATTAATTGAGAAAAGTTATCTCTATATATTTGGAAACTATGTTCTCTGTATAATATGTTTGCATATACAGTGCCAGTCAAAAGTCTTCTTCTGCCCTCGAACCTTTTGAACGGTTATGCTTACACTAATAAAATTTGGGGGAGGGTGTATGGAAGTATTAGGTTGTAAACTTCCCAACTAATAGCAAGAGATGACATAACAGTAATAGATGATTTGACAGGACCATCATGGCCATTAATTTTAAATAGGCCGGAAAGCAAACGATCGGTCAATTCAAACAATATCTACCCAGCCAGGGTTGCTATATGTAATAAACTGAATACAGCAAGATGAAGAAACACCAAAGGATTGGAAAATGACATAGGTACTTCAGTATATCAGAAGGATGGCACAATAAATTGTAACAACTTTAGTGGAATCACACACATAGCTCAGTGATGAAAATTCTTAAGAAAAAATAAAATAAAACCATGAAATTACAAAGGGGAGTCAGCAACAGTAGGAACATTCAAGATTCACGAGTGATGGGAGTCTATTTAGGATTCATAGATTTAGAAAAGGCATCCTGTAGAGTATGGCACCAAATTTGGCGAACTATCTACTAGATAATAAAGCAGACAACAGAAGAAATAATCAAAACAAAACAAATTATGTTCAAAAAGAACAGAAACAAAATAATATATACAAAACATATACATAGACTGAAGAGTTTTAACCAAAAACAGACTAAGACAGAGTGAAACTCTCTGCCTTATCAGTTCATAGTATTTATGGATAAAATAATGAAGGGGCAAATAAAGATATTGAGAAAAACCAGGTATGTTACAAAAACATGTAACACTAGTAGTAATTTCTTAGGTAGTATTGGCAGACGATATAGTATTGATAAAAATATCAGAAAAACAACTCGACAACAATTTAAATAAATGGTTCATAGTTTCAAAAAAGTAGATATAAATTTAAATAAGTAAAAAACAAAATGTATGGCTATAGGAAAAGACGAAGAGCATGGGATATATGTGGATAATAAATAAAACATTTTAAAAAAATATATAACCGACTTCTACGTATAACTAAAATGCTGAAAATAATTATAACAAAATACAACTCTAGCAAAAAATAACACATTCAATGTTGTTAGGTACCTACCCAGGAAGTAAAAAATGTAAACATTAAAAGGTGCTCATTCTGTACAAATTAATTACCTACCAATCTAGTATATTTTGAAGCCGGTGCCAGGCAAATCTAAAATCCTTCATTGGGTACTTATCTACTAATTCATCAAACTTGATTGTTGCTTGGCACCGACTTCAAAAATTCCTTTTTGGAAGTCGGTTAAAAATAGAAAAAGAAAATGTAAGACTAGAAATTAGTAAAAAGAGTAATCAATAAAAAAATAAATGTATGAATTGAAAAAGGTATAAAATTATATTATGGGTTGAAGAAAATATTAATTAACAAGAAAGACATTAGCAAAATAGCCAAGATTAATGTTAATTAAGTCATATATAGGGCAGTAGATAATAGTTTGAGCTGAGGAAATTTATTCATCTAACAAATTTTGACAGAATTCCTGCACAATTACCCCAAAATATGAGTTAATTTTACTTAAAAGCCGTCGAAGTATGAAAGCGAGAAAACCACACCCACTTTCTTGCGGCATAATAATTCATATCATCACAAATTAACTGGCAGGCACCTAGATTATAAACCTATAAAAGGGATAGCTAGCAAATGCTTTGGGATAGTCCGAGCTAAATTGTCTGTTAATGCCATTTAACTCGGAAATGACATATTACAGCGGGTGAATAATGCCTATTTCGCAGGGCACAAGATAAAATCGTGCAATTGTGTAAATTCATAAGGCGTGAATGATAATTGGAAGTTAGGTCACTGAGATACCTTCTAATCGCAAACTTCACCTTCCTAATTACAAGAAAGATTAATTTGAATAACTGTTTTCTTGCGGTGATTCTGTGGAACTACAGTGGGCGTTTAAGCGTTTAAACTGAACGAACACACTATAGGTATAGACAATTTCAAGACACAAGTGTTTTTAATAAGAACTAAAGACTGTTTGTCATTCCATTTTCCTTGAGAAGATCATTAACTGGGAAAATATTATGTCGGAAAAATTGTTGAAACAACAATGTGTGATATATTTAACAAAACCAGTTAAAAGTCTTAAAATTTTATGTTATCGTTCCCAAAAGATAAACTTGACATATTTTTTTTCTAAATTAACTGGAAAGGCTTGAAATATACTTGTTTCCAGTTACCTTGCTTCAGGGCTTTGACATTAACCCCATAAATTTAGAAACTTTTTGCCGATTAAATAATTCCATAAATCCTAGGGATAAGAAATAAACATTAATGAACTTATAAAACACCTGACAGACGTTGTCCTGTCCCATGTAAACTTTTAAAAATTAGCTGTAACAATATAATCTGAACGCCATCTATCAGACATAACTGAAACTAAAGCACACTCTTGAATATTTACATTACATTAAATTCTTTGAAAGGTTGGTCAGTCGAGAACCTAAGTTGCTTCTTATAGACTATTTTTAAAAACATTTTTGCAATAATTAAAGAGGCCGCAAATGAGATCTTCTTATGCCACCTGAACCAATAATTCCATATTGAATTTACGATTCAACAAGCGCATGATATATGATTTTTAGATGTTTTGTTGAAAGGAAATTTTGAAATTCATAGAATTTAAACAGTACACTTCGTAATTAATTGATGACAGATTTCACATGCTCATCCCAAAGCAGAAATTTATCAATAATAATACCTTCTGATCTACACAGAGTCATATGTCAGGTTGATGACTCAGCACCTCTGCGACTGACAGAACAACAAGTTCAAGTATACCACCAGACAACTGATCAGAAACTGCTCAAATGGAAAGAGAAACCGCTTCATGGAAGACATATAAATGATGTCAACCAAGATTATGTCGACAGTTCAGCGACGAACTACTGGTTGATCTCTGGTCATATGTTTCCTGAGACGGAAGGCTTTATATTGGCAATCCAAGATCAAGTAAATCCAACTAAGAACTATCTAAAGTACATCGTTAAAGATCCTTCTATCAACAACGACCGATGCAGATATGGTTGCCAAACATCTGAATCTATCCAGCATATCCAGCAGATATAGTTTTGGTAGATAAAGTCTCTAGAAAAACAACCTTAATTGACATAGCAATCCCTAACAACAATAATATAAATATTAAGCAGGCTGACAAATAGTCAAATATAGGGATTTAGAATTTCAAATACAGAGACAATGGGACATGAACAACACTCGAACGGTACCAATTGTGATGTCAACAACAGGTGTAGTCCAAAACATCTATTAAACAATTTAAAATACCTAGGTGTGGACGAACATCTTTACAAACAAATGCAAAAAGCCGTCCTGTTAGGTACAGCCCAGACGGTCAGAAAATTCATGGGGAACTGCAGCCACGACGCCAACCACGGGCCTGATAACCTGGCAAGGGCTCCCACAGAGCTAAACCCTTTTGATATGTAGTATATCTGGGGTTTAGTGAATTTTCCCCTAAGGGCACACATAGAGGGAGTGTGATGCCATACATCGTTTGGTTAAGTCGAAATAATACCTAAATAGCTAGTGGATGATACAAACTGGATATTTCTGTTATGAATATTTAAACTTCCTTGTTCAAGTAGAATTTTGTCATATGATATGAACGGCAAAACGTGTGTTTTATTCAGATTTAAGGTTAACTTAAGCGAATCAAAGAAATGTGTAACATTTCTTAGGTCTGTTTCTGCTGTAGCTATAACTTTTTTGTCGTTTCCTATGCGGTCTTTCTGTTAAGTAATTACTAAAAATGTTGCAGAAGGTGTCCGCGTATACCAATGCCGTTTAGATTGATATTAAAAAAAATGTTAGTTATTTTTAAAGTAGCTCTTTTCCTTAACTTTTTGAAATTCATGCATGAACAAATTAATACTTTGTAAAGTTGTACATTTTTTTTAGATAACTAGTTGAATCACTATCTAAAAGACAGTTTCAAGAACTTAGTTTAACTTTATTTTTACCGGATGTTTTATTATACTGTCACAGGGAATTTACTCGCTAATAGAAATTGTTAGAAACCTAATTACAGAAATATCAGTTAATTCTGCAGTCATTATCGTTGAAATGATATGTTTATATTAATCTCACAGAAAAAAAATGTATTTTGACTTCATTACAAATTATACATCCGGTCAGGCTGCTTACTAACTGGATCACTCACTTCACAAAAATGTCATATACATATCGTCTGGGTCATAAAGGGTAATTGATAAAATCGTTAGTCGTATTGGCTTATTTCTGAGCAAAATTAATCGACCACACAATGCAATACGTGATGGGATTTTCGATATATTACGAAAAATTTTAACAAATGTCATCATGGTTGAACAGAAATACCATAAAGGCAGACAGCATTTTTTTTATTGCATGCACATTGTTGATGATAATTCTTTTTTTTTGTGGATTCGTTGAAAATTGCCGGGTTTTCACTTTATTATATTGAAGTTCAGTCATTGGTAAATAGACTCTGTAATAGGACTGTTTCTGTATTGTTATGAATTTGTTTTGATGGAAAATTGTTGTAATTAAATATATTCATCATCGTTGTATTTAAACATTATATATCGATATTCATTAATTACGCTGGTCACCAATGAAAAAAGTTTTTCAATAATTATAAGTATATTTTGGGTTACTGATTCCGAAAAAAAGGGTAGTATCACCCACAAATTTCTCACATTTAATTAATTTTCTCAATTTAATTTAAAAGTTGTTTCCATGCTCCTTGGTTACCAAAAAGTTAGTTACAAAATTTCCATAATATTCCATAATATAAAAATGAGTCACCAAAGGAAGGGATCAATAATGGTCGAAAAAAAGCATTTATCTTAAATCATATTCTAATAGCAGTCATACGTAATCATACCGTCTAACTAAAAAGTATACGAAAGATTTAGCCGATTAAATGAGATCTTCCGCTCGAACCTGGAGAAAAGTCAGGTTTTTGGCATATTTTTCCGATTTTCCGACTTTCTAATCGTTCTTCTCCAATAGTTGTTGAAATAACCTCACAAATATGTTTTTCCCCCAGGGGCTCAATTAAACACAATTACCAATATATTTTTGCATATACATAACTAAATAAGGGACGTAAATTTTATTTCAGCTCATTCAAACAGGATATTTTAAAAATTTTCAGCAAACTGTTGGGAATTTTCAAAATTCTGCCACAAATACAAACTGGTTTAAAATTATGCCTACCACGTGACGAATGCTTTGTTTTCGAAGAATCTTTCAAACAAAACTTGGACCCCTCGGGTACAACAGTCGGAAAAAAATCTACACGAAGTTTTGGGAGACATCTTTTTTAATAATCGTTAATGCCTCAAAATGACGATAAGAATGTTTCTTTAACGCAAAAAAATTAAATCTAAATAGGTAACTATAGTTTTTAGTTGTTGTGAAGGTTAAGTTATAGATAGTATAATCGTAGAATTGGATTGTCCCAAGTATGAACCAGATTTTATGATTCGAGAAATATTTGGCAGATACCTTTGATTCTGACTTCTTGTAATGCCATTTTTCCATCATGTGTTAGTTGCAGTACCATCACATCGCACTAATTCCAGATCAATAACTCCTCCATTTTCTAAATACAATTTAAATATCTTTTGCACTTCCTGACAAAGGAATAAAATGCTCCAAAACATATATTTATTCTTAGTTTAGTATCAAAAAATACTGTGTTTTAAGAAACACTGTTTTTATTAAATTCTTGGTGCAAAGATATATTAAACTGAATTTTTCCGCGTCAAGTTTTATTTCTAACTAAAATCAAGTATTTATCTTGATAGGATATTAAACCTGCATCTGCTATGGTAAAAGAAATAACTGCTGAGAGAGGAACAAATTGATAATAATCTTTGATAATGGCATAGCCTTATAAGTGATAAAACTCAGTTAATTTGTTTTCATTCATTAAAATTATGGTTCAGTCTCCAAAAGGATCGGCTTCACATTCTTCTTTTTATTATTAAAAATTACTAATATTTTAAACAAGCAATGCATATGAATCTAATTATTACTTTAAAATTAGAACAAACACAATTTCTCCTAACTATCAAAAACTGCATTGTTTTTAATTTTAATGCAACAGTTGAAATATTATTACACCTACAAAAAGACTAATAATATTGTGATTTGAAAAAATTATTATTATTAACGTCATTTTAAGTCATTAATAATTATTGAAAAAGGGGTCTTACCAAACCTCCGGCAGAAATGTTCCTGGTGGATTTATTTGAGTGAGCCGTGTTTTGATTGAAGGACACTTCATAAGCAAAGCGTTCTAGAGTTGGTAGATCTAATTTAATACAAGTTTATATTTGGAGGAGAATTTTGAAAATACCCAAAAGATAGCTGAAAAACTTAAAAAAACCTTTTTGAATGAGCTGAAATAAATCGTACACCCCTTATTTGGTTAAGTATATGCAAAGATAATTTGCGCAATTCTATATTTGTTGAGATTCCTCGGGGCAAAAAAAAAGTGAAAAATTAGACAAAATATGCAAGAAAGAGATTTTTTTCGAGGTTCGAGCGGAAGTTCTCATTTAATTGGAAACATCTTTTGCAAACATTTTAGTTAGGGTGTCAGATAAAGTTTGACTGCTATTAGAAGAAGATCTGAGAAAAGTGCCTTTTTTCGATCCACCCTAATGACTAATAAGAAAAATTTTGACACCTTTAATTTACCCCAAGAAGATTATTCTACCACCATGACAAATAAAATTGGGCCCAATGGAATTAATAAAAGCTTTGCCTAAAGATGTTGATTATTTTAAATAGTAGGTATAATGTGCCGGGAATTCGAACCCTTAGTCTGCGTATCTAACTCGCACTTGCCCAAATTATTTTAATGCAAGATGCGATATGGACGTAATTAGTAACCCTTAATTAACTTTCTCTAATTAACATTTTTAGATGAAACAAAATTTGAAATTGGATTTAGTAAAATTCATAATCATAATTACGTTTATTTCTGGTTGCATATTCGATAGAAATTAATGCTTTGTCAACTTTCATGACATGCAAATGATTTATGCAAATGATATTGCGCCATTTGAATTTGTTAATTGGCTAATAATAGGTTACTGGTCATTATGTTTCAATTTTTGTCATAAACAAATCCTTTGTAATGTCAACGTCAATAAGTGAGTTTATTTGTATGCAAATGTATCGATTATCTATTTATGTATAAATATGTGGAATAATTCTAAAGAGTAAAATTGTCTGACTATCAGAATAATGAATAAAGTATAGAATAGCATTTTGGGATATTGATTTAGATTTGTTTGAAAATGTTAACAACTAAACCACTTTTTAAACTAAATAAAAACTTGTCATAATAAGTCATTAGTAGAATTGAAATTCTGGATCTAATTATTTCATTGTGTAACAAAGTTGGATATAGTGACTCTAGTTTTGACACAGATAGCCTATATTAAACAAACAAAAATAAATTAATTATACGTTTTTCTTATGATAATGACCCCTACTTTCTCAAAATTATATTCGTATTTTAAGTGTATCTTTAATGAACTGATCACTGCACATTTGTTTTGGGCTACATCCAAATTGCAATAAGTCTTACTTGAATATAAGAAATACGCATGTGTAATGCGAATGACTAGGACTCAATCCTTTGATTAGAATTACCATATTTGGTGTCAAATTCGTTCTTTTGCCAATTTTTCACGTCCAGGTCAAGTGTAGAAGAAAATTTTCCTGGCCAAAGGCAGTAGGTACTTCTGCTTGGTAATATGAATTAAAAGTCAAACTAGCCTAACTCAGTACAAAGCGTGAGAATATAAAGGAAAAACGATTTTCTTGCAAAGAAAGTATCATTTGTTTCTTTTTGCTTCTTGTTATTTGTTCAGCAGAACCAATAATCTTTTTATTTTTTTTTACATAATGAATCGGGATTGTAATAAACCAACACTACATCTTGTAGGTTTAGTATTAAGAAGAGATTTTTTTACATTCCTATATTAGTTCTCCCCATAAACTCTGTTGAAATTCCAAATTTGTTAATCTGTTGTAGTATTCTAGATCTATGCATGTTATTTCTAGTTTATAGTTCAAAGCAGTTGCCAGTCATTATATGAGAAACTACTTATATGTGTTATAATCGTTTGTTAAAAATATAAGGCCTAAATTGTATATCTAAAGATGATCATTTGTCTGTTTTTAATTTGTTTACGGATTGTGTCTATTTCGAATTTTTATATACAGGGTGAGTTTTTTTTATGATCAGTATGGGGAACTCGGAAACTAGAGGAGATAGAGCAATGACTAAATTGGAACAGATTTGCAGTTTTAGTGACCCAATCTAATGACACTTTCGGATTTTTGTAAAAAGCCATGGCTTACCAGATATTTTGAAAAAACGAAATACTGTCGATTTAGTCAAATCTCTCTAGTTCGTTTGTTTTTGATTTAAAAAAAAAATATATAAAAATTTGCGTGACAGCTCTCGTTTTCGAGATATGACACAAACTTATCTTTTTTTAAATGGAAACCATAGTTGGCTATGACCTCAAAAAATCGGACATTTTTAGAGCTTTTGAACGATATAATACTCGATATAGTTATTCATAAAAATAACGCAGTTATGGATGCTTTTCTCACTTATTTTCACTTTTAACGTAGGTAGCCATGAAAAAGATTGTTTTCACTTTGACGTTTCCTCATTTGAGAGTAATTAGTAGTGCTGAACTGACAGTCGATATTGACAAGTTTTCGTGATAAAATGAAATATTCTAACGAAGAAAAACTGAATATGGTGGAATATTATATCATATGCCATAAACATTTTGTTCGTGCACCTGAGGAATACTTTCATAGATATTTTAATCGTCATCAACCTGCACTATGTACATTTAAGAGGCTTTACGATAGTTTACGCAGATATGGATCTTTTACTAAACCACCAAAGGAACGTAATCAAATTAAGGAAGCGGCACAAATAAACATTTTGGCAATGGTAAATCAAAATGCATCTACATCAACTCGTGAGATTGCGGCAGGAGCTGGCACATCTCAACGAACTTGAGTTGAACAGCTCTAAAATTGTACGATTTTTTGAGGTCATAGCCAACTATGGTTTCCATTCAAAAAAAGATAAGTTTGTGTCATATCTCGAAAACGAGAGGCGTCACGCAAACGAGGACATGACATATTCGGGATACAATTTCCTTCAATATTGATATTCACACTTATTTTATAAAATAAAAAACCCAGGGGCTAGAGGGATTTGACTAAATCGGCAGAATTTCGTTTTTTCAAAATATCTAGTAAGCCATGACTTTTTACAAAAATCCAAAAGTGATACTAAAGTGGGCCAGTAAAACTGCAAATCTTTCCCAATTTAACCATTGCTCTATCTCCGCTAGTTTCCGAAATCATAAAAAAACCCACCCTGTATTTGAACATATTGTTGAATTTATTTCGATATTATCTGCCATATTTCCATTAGTACCTTGTTCTAATTATAGACAATACCGTCTAAAAAATGATAGTTATTATATTTTTGACAAAAAATTCCAATTTCTTTTAAATGACTGAATTTAAAAAATCTTGACCATATATTCTGCCTGACGCTTGATCCTAAGATTTACATAAATTGTAGATTGTTCCATACGTTAAATTTTTTTGACAAATTTCAGAATCAATGTCAATTAATAAACGTGTTAGTCAGAAACTTACGTACAAAGTTCCAACATTTTTAATAACTTGAGACTAAATCTTTCCATTTTCGCGTTTACATATGACAAAATACTAATTTTTAAAGTAAGTGTTGAATAATCTGTTATAATTTTTCCAAAAAAGCAACATAAAAGATTCGTGACCCGCCTTAATAAGAGCCCTGAAATATTCACTAAGGGTGTTAAGAAATTGACGGGTGTAACTAAAAGGTCCTAAAGGGATGGCATGAATGCATTACGAAAAGTAAAACCACAAGACGAAATGAAAAACTTGACTAAATTTATCCCTCGGGAGTTGCCGAACAGCGATTTTCATACATCAAGACTGCAGGTTTGTAACGCATGAAATATTTCATTTTAAAGGCGTATGTATATTGTTAAATTTTTTTCTTAAAAAAAAGAATAAAGGCACAAAAAACCTTCAAGTTGATTAATCGAGGATGCTGTACATTATTGCGTACATTTTAATGTAATTTTTATGATGTATATGTTTTAAAGACACAGTGCAGCAAAAAAGCGGGGTTAATATACATGACTTTGTAAATTAGCATTAAGGAAATTTTTTGGAAACAAGATCTAGATAGTTAATAAGAGTTTTTTTAAATGCTAATCAAAATTAGTTTATAGAGCAATTAATTAAGGTATAACATTTCGGCATATTTTGAAAAATTCAATATAGCGATCAGAAACCTGAGAAAAATTGAGTTTTGATAAAAAAAAATTTGTAAAATTAAAAATTTGCAATCGATATGGACACGTTTTGGCCCAAATTGTAGCTGCGGAGGTAAGCTTGGCAAAATCAAATATGTAAAATGGAGGAACATTTTGCATTTGCACCAACAATGAGAATTTTTTTTTGTCCCTTAATACGAATTTGATGTTAAATTTTCGAAATTCAAAATGGCTGTTCCAAAATGGCCAACAATTTTTTAAAAATTTAATCGACTTCCATCAAATTCGGTTACGCTGAACGGATGTTTATAGGTTCGAAAAATAGTAGCCCCTGAAATATGATTAAATAACAGAATTACCCTTGCTAGATTAAATATAAGCTTATATTAAGTTACTAAGGCTATTGTTTCGTGGAACGAGTAAGAACTTTACATATCTCCAAAATATATTTTTATTATAATTTTAATATTTTCATTGTTTAAAAAGTTCGTGTAACTTTTATTTAAGCTACAGAACCTATTGTTTGTCGTTGTCAATAAAAGCTACAACATTCCATTCAACTAACTAACTAGAGACAAAACAGTTACAAAATTTGCCGCATTCAGATTTTGATTATCTCTATTAGTTAAAAAGCTACAGCTACTATTTCTGTAACTTTTATTTAAGCTACTTAAGCCGTTGTGTCTTGGAGTCAGTAAAAGCTACAACATTCCATTAAGCTAACTATCTAGAGACAAAACAGCTACAAAATTTGCCACATTCAGATTTTTATTATCTCTATTAGTTAAAAAGCTACAGCTACTATTTCTGTAACTTTTATTTAAGCTACTTAAGCCGTTGTGTCTTGGAGTCAGTAAAAGCTAAAACATTCCATTAAGCTAACTATCTAGAGACAAAACAGCTACAAAATTTGCCGCATTCAGATTTTTATTATCTCTATTAGTTAAAAAGCTACAGCTACTATTTCTGTAACTTTTATTTAAGCAACTTAAGCCGTTGCGTCTTGGAGTCAGTAAAAGCTAAAACATTCCATTTAGCTAACTATCTAGAGACAAAACTGCTACAAAATTTGCCACATTCAGATTTTTATTATCTCTATTAGTTAAAAAGCTACAGCTACTATTTCTGTAACTTTTATTTAAGCTACTTAAGCCGTTGCGCCTTGGAGTCAGTAAAAGCTAAAACATTCCATTAAGCTAACTATCTAGAGACAAAACAGCTACAAAATTTGCCGCATTCAGATTTTTATTATCTCTATTAGTTAAAAAGCTACAGCTACTATTTCTGTAACTTTTATTTAAGCTACTTAAGGCGTTGTTTCTTGGAATCAATAAAAGCTACAACATTCCATTCAGCTAACTAACTAGAGACAAAACAGCTACACAATTTGCCGCATTGAGATTTTTATTATCTCTATTAGTTAAAAAGCTACAGCTACGGTTTCTGTAACTTTTATTTAAGCTACGTAAGCCGTTGTTTCTTGGAATCGGTAAAAGCTACAACATTTCATTCAGCTAATACATTAGAGACAAAAAAGCTACAAAACCTGCCACATTCAGATTTTTATTATTTCTATTAGCTAAAAAGCTGTATGTACAGTTTCTCTAACTTTCATTTAAGCTACTTAAGCCATTGTTTCTTAGAATCAATAAAATCTACAAGATTCATTTCAGCTAACTAATTAGAGACAAAACAGCCACAGAATTGCCGCATTCAGAATTTTATTATTTATATTAGTTAAAAAGCTATAGCTATGGTTAAATTTAAGGTACAGAAGCTATTGATTTTTGGAATTAGTTGCAAAGTTACAGCTGTGGTCTTTGTAATTTAACATTAAGCTATAGAGTTCATTGTTTCTTGTCAGAAAAGGCTAGAATATTTTTAGCGTAACAAGTTATCAATAATTGTTTTCTGAAGCTTATTTCCGATATCTTCTAGTTTCTGTTTAGTTTTCTTGAAAAAAAAACACCACATGGTGGAAAAAAGCTGTATATTTAAAAAAATCGAAACATATCAACTCTTGTTCTAAGTTAGTTGTCAATGGCATTGAATATACAGCGCCTTCTTTCTTCAATGTGTCGGGTTGTTTTCAAGAAAAAACAAAAAAGTAGCTATAAATTATTGCATTGGTTCTCTAGTCTATATGTTGCTTTCTTAAATAGCCACTCCAGGTTAATAAATATTCTGGTTTCGTAGTTAGAATATCTTTAAAAGAAAGTGCAAGAAATTTTTGTTCCATTCGTAGAACGCCTATTCAATCTAATTTCGTTAAAAACCTATAAAGTACGCATGGAGAGATTACTAAATGAATTTCCAATCTTACTGAATGTGGTCATATTGTAGAGGTTAAACTTCTTCTACTTTCAACATTCCAGAAACTATTGGCTAATGTTCCGTTATAATAAAGTTTCTAATCCAGCAGTTTCTTCTTTGAAATTATAATTTAAAGTATATAATACTTTTTGCTTAACAAAAGTTTAGCGAACACGTCTTGAATATTAATGAATTAATTAATATCTAATGATGGTAAAACGAATACAACGAAAAATGAACACAATACAATACTTAATTTTCGATTACAAAAAGTTGATCCCCTTGGAGAAAAAACTTCGTTTAGTATACACAAAGTTTCCACTTCTTCAGTATCGTAAAGTTATCGAGAAAATTGGCGCATTTTCTACTTATCTAAAACCACGATTGGTAGGCGGACATCATTAACAACAGTTACTCTGGTCACGAATCGTTTCGAAATATTTATCTCAATATTGCAGGGCGCTTTATCCCATCACACACGTTGTTACACAGGGACCCCACGAAATCCTTTAATGCAACTCAACAAGATATGTGTGTTACTGGGGTATCTGTATTTGTTGAGAGCGTATTAGCCTTATTTCCTAATTTCGAACAGTGCCATGCCGGTCATATCGATGTTGATAATATACAGGGTATTGCTATATTCTGCTGACAACGGTCTACCACAGAAAATTTTCATTAATCCATGTATTTTTATATAGGGGCATATACCCTTAAATAGTTTAGTTACTCAGACAAGAGATGTTAAATGTTTAAACTGTGCCATAATTGAAAAATATTTGTAATTTATTACTCAAACAAAAATTGCCAACTGCATAAAAATTGAATTTACAACAAAAGATCTAAAACTAACTACCTAAAAAATGGTGACAAGATGACATATGTCTCCAATACTAAGATTATGTGAAATTCAACGATTGCTGTACAATTTAAACTAACAGAATCAATTTAAAACTATATGGCTTAATTTAATTTCAAACGCAAATTAATAAAAATTTAAAATATATGCATACTAGATTATAATTTCCATTATTTAAAAGACTTTTTGACTAATTTAGTGATATTATGAAATACTTGTTGCAATAAAAAATCTCAGAAGTAGTAGGCAGTCTAAGTATAATTTAAGTTTTGACATAAGGAGAAACGGTATTAAATAAAGCAATTAAATCGGAAGCTTTTTTGTGTAATAATTTTGTTTTATTTTTGACTAATAAAAAGGTGGCTTCTTCAAGAAAAATAGTTTTTCAGTGTTATCTACTTTTTAAATTGGATTTCAACAGTTGCAAACAACTCGCTATTATCGATACACATGAAATTCAAATCACCAGGGAAGCAGAAGTATCCTTAAAAAACCGATGAGCCAGTCAAATGTGTATAAACAGAAAGTTTTGTACCATAACACCAAACTTCTATTTGCACTCAACGCACGTTTCAACCACGAAGCTGTCATCATCATGGAGTAAACCAAAACTGAAAATATTTTCATTCATTTTTCCAGCCAATGAAATAATAATAGTTTAATAATCAATTTCCCCATACCAGGACAGGAATTCAAGAAACCCAATATTAATTTTTTATTTATTAATTTCATTTTATTTAACATTTTTAACAAGATAGCCTAACTGACAAGCGATTATTCTATTCTGATAAATAAAATTAATGCAAATAAGGTTTTGGCTAAGTCTTAAGATATTCAACAGAATTCGACTAATATATAGTACATAAATGTAATTTAAAAGTTAGTATGGTCATTATTTAACTTCTTAAACAATTGAGTACTGAAAATTGAATTTAAACTTAACAATGCAAAGATCTCAAAGTGATAAAGCCATCTCTCAAGTTCATAATTTAGATATGCTTTAAAAAAACTTTCCATTAATATTTCGACTTAACAGAAAATACGATAACAATCTCCATAAATAATTAAATTGGATGGGTTTGTAATTAAATAGATTAATTGTAGCTTGAAGTCGATGTATTTAGTTTTTCGCGAGTTCTAGACCGGTTAGTAATTGTTCAAAGGAGTTGAGTTTTTCATTTAAAGATTCAGTTATAAATTATTAGATAACTAGGCAAAACAATCATTTTCCTATTTTTAGATTGTTTTAATTATGCCATTATGTAAATAATATTACCACGAAATTTCACAAAATTATTACAACTTATCAAACGTGTGAACTGAAACAACCTCCTTAAAAGCTAGAATCAGATTTTGAAAATAACAACTCAGAAAAGAAATAACTCCCAGAAAAAACTTTACTTCAAGATGACTTCGTTGCCAAGGTAGAAGAAATAATATTTTGGTTTCAGGTACAACATTATTGTATTTTATTACCTACACATAATACATGAAAGGTTTCACATCACTGCAAAAACAAATACTAAGTTTTATTTTGAAAAGAATAATTCAATATTTGTCTTGACTGTTGACCAAAATAATAAAGGAAATACAAAAAGATCAGCAGCAATGTTGTGGAAGTTACGCTATTTGAAAAATTCACGTCATGAATGATGTAAACAAAAACAATGTTTAGTTTTTTTGTCTCGTTACATGTCACATGCTACATTGAAGTGTCAATCTGGTTGCCGACAAACAGTTTTTATTTGGTTTGGTTTGGAAGATTTAGAAAAAAAAACTTAAATATTTGATTAATGCTCCCAAGTTTTGATTTTTTAGTAATCCAGAATAATTACATCGAAGATTTTTACAATATTTGGTGCTGGTGGTTAGTTCATTTTATTTAATTATAAGTAAGTGGAATTTTTATAACAAGCATATTAAAAACAAATGCACATTTTCATATTGTTTGGGTAAAAAAACCCAAAGTAACAGCAAGTCAAAATACAAACTAGAATAATTTGTTATACTTTTTTGTATTAATAATTTTAAAAGTTATAATAGTCTATCTTTTGTTTGGTATAGGAAGGTGTTTTGATCTCAACTCATGTCGATGGAACACAGAACGCATAATAATAACCCGACCTGGAAAGCTGTCGTTGTTTGAGTCAATGTATAATCTTCTTATTAATAAGCTATTCTTAGCACACACGAAAGTTTAAGAACTATTTTTGTTAACCTTTCAGAAAACTGTCAAGCTGTTTAACCGATTTTGTTCAATTTTAACATAGAAATGAATCAAAACTATTTATTTAATTGAAACAGTTTATGAATTTGACTTTAAATAGAAATTTAACTAACTGCGCCTATAATATGGATAGGTAAATACTTTTCTAACTAATATATAGTTAGAAGAGATCGAACGAAGACTGCAAAATTTAAGCATTAAAAAACTAGCAGTCTGAGTCTAGAAGATTACATCTTAAAACGAAAAAATTCAAGAAGACGTCCTTTACAAAATGGAAATACGTGCTAGAACTGAAACAAAAATGGAAGGGAACAAACCGAAGATTACAATTTCATATAAAAGTGCTTTAAAATTTACAAATGGGGAAATCTTGGGTGGGTATTACCTTTACGAAAATTAGTACACCAATAAAATAAAAATCAATATTGAATCTATGTAACAAATGGAAAAGAAACTTTATTACAAATTTTTATATTTCACAGGATGAGAAAATAGAGACAGTTCAAGAAGAAGGAAACTTCGACCACATAGCTCCATCAGTGAAACAATAACAACAAACATTAATAATGTATGTTTGTGTATTTTGTTTCACGGATGGAAATATGTGATGATTTATTCCGGTGTACATCCGTTCACCTGTTGTATTCAGTTGAAAAAATCCTTTGACGTTTCGCCAAAATCACATTTGGCTTTCTCAAAAGTATCTTTTACCACAGACAAACGGATGTACACCAGAGTAAATCATCAACCACATTAATATTATATATATATATATATATATATATATATATATATATATATATATATATATATATATATATATATATTATATATGAACAAGGCTAGGTTCCGGGTGAGAACCGCGTCTGAATTTATTATATACTCGACGTTTCGAACTCATTCTTTGGAGCCAATATCAAGAGACACAAGTGAAAAATAGTTTCGGAGTCTAGATTGAACTCGGGGCCTCAATCTGCCAACTCCCCAAGATTCACTAGGTAACGGAACTGAATTTGAGTCTGCTCTGCTTGTTTTATTTATAATTACCGCTGGGTTAGAAGGGGATGTCACCTGATGAGGCTGTGTTGTGATTGGTTGGGTGTTGGTGGGCATGTCTGCTTTGTTTAATCTGGCAATTACGGAGGTCCTTGCTGTGGGAAGTCGAGAGCTGTCATCGCGTCGGTTTAGACAGAGGGTTCTTTTCTCTATTTCTATTGCTTCGCGAAGTAGATGCCCTAAGAGAGTTAAGAAATACGATAGTCCTACTGTCCTCGAAGTTGATAGAAAGGAACAAAGCAGATACGCCCATCAACACTCAATCAATCACAACACAGCCTCATCAGGTGAAATCCCCTTCTAACCCAGCGCTAACTATAAATAAAAGAAGCAGAGCAGACTCAAATTCATTTCAGTTACCTAGTGACTCTTGGAGAGTAGGCAGATTGAGGCCCCGAGTTCGATCTAGACTCTGAAACTCTTTTTCACTTTTTTCTCTTGATAATGGCTCCAAAGCAGGAGTCGAAACGTCGAGTATATAATAAATTCAGACGCGGTTCTCACCCGGAACCTAGCCTTGTTCATTGTAATGACCGCGGAAACCTCTCAGAACATATATATATATATATATATATATATATATATATATATATATATATATATATAAATAATTTAACTCGTTGAAGGAAGTTGTGGATAGAGTGAGAAAATTGCATAAACATTTGAGATTAATCTAATAATTCATAATAAATTCTGTATATTAATATAATTTTTGTTTATTTTCGTCAATTACATCCATATCTATTTAAACAAAAATTATAGTATTTAAGGTTTGTTGTTTACAAACACATACAATTGACGAACATGCACAATTATTTTTTTTCAAAACAAAAACACTTTTGCAATAATCTATTACAGTACTTAAAACATTATTATCTGAATTTTAAAAATTGTTTAAGAAGGCCAACCATAATTGAATAGGAAGACAGTATTTAGAAACAATTTGAACAATAACCGCGTAAGTCAAATTCACTTAAGTGTGGTACTGCTCAAATCCAATTTTTTTGTTAAATAATCAACTAATATATATTTTTTCAACACCAAAATTAACACCAAGCCAATTGTTACCCATTTTCTGCATGAAAAATACTCTTTCCATGACCCCTAAGTAAAAAACAAAAAAAGTATTTTTGTGTGTTTTCTCTGTTTAAATAATTTCCTTCTATGAATTAGCTGTTAAAGTCATGTCATATGAACTACTACTTATGTAATAAGTAATTTGCTGTTATATTTTATTGCCATTAATTTACTCTGATGAAGTTTGCTAGCTAACTCAGTTATTTTGCTGTCTTGCACTTGTTTTCAGGAGAAGCCCTATTGCATGAAATAACAATTTGGTCGACGATTGTCTAGAAAAATTTGGAGATAAAGAAGGTGAACCAGTCAACCCCAAAAAACTCTTCTAACGGAACATACAAATCGTGTGAAGGATTAGATTTGTCTGCTCAAAGTCCTTGTTTTGTAATTGAAACAGACGAGTGAGTGGATAAACTGTTGTTTCTGTACTATTTTGATGATGTCTATTGGAATTACTTCTGAAAGTTTCATCTGACACTACCACAGATATTCTGACAATGGTGATATCTCCTTGATTGCTCGAGAAGGATAGGAGCTGTGGAGCAGTGGTATTTATAGGTGGCTCGGAGGGAATAGCGGGGTCTGATTGGTCAGTGGAAACGTAATGGGCGGGGTCTGTGCAAGTTATTGTTTTTTGTTGCAAATAATTGAGGAATATAAAGTTAACCAGAAAAATATAACAAAAGTCCTCATATTAATTGTTGGTGGCAAATTACAAATATTAATGAAAGAGAAAAATATAATTTCTTAAACAGCATCATGTAATGTATCAAATGAGACATACAAATATGCTGACTTTCACTTTTTTAAAACACTTTGTTTAAGAAATATTAACGAATACATACAATAACTAACCTATTCCCCCCACTATATCTCTGAGACTACTAAGAACAAATTAGAAATATAGTGCTTGACTCTAATCGATCTTCTTCTTCCTCTATCTGGTGTTTTTTTATTTTTTTATTACCAGACCGAGTTGGTGTCTGCTGATCCTGTTTTTCATGCAGAGTTTGAAACAACTAGTTGGAAAGTCGTTTTAGAAAAACCCAATACCATTTTTTTGTTGAAGTAACGATAATAAAAGGAAATCTTTATTATATTTAACAAATGTATAAAGCATGTAGTATGCCAGAAATGTAACAATTTGTCTCTATTTATCATAGTTAGTAGCCAAACCAAACTGAAAATACTGTTTGCGGCCTCTACACTCTGAACTCCATTTATAAGCGTTGATTTGAAAATTGTTGCACGTTTTTCATTTCATTTTTTCCATTTTGTATGATACGTTGTTAAAATGTTGGTTTTCCAGGAATATTTTTTCTCTATAGACGTGAATCTCATTTAGCCCGAAATGAAACAGCTTTCCAGCATGTAAAGGCTCTCGAATATTTCTCTGTCAATAGATTATTTTCATAAAAAGGCCAAAGCTCGCAATAGTTTGTGGGCCCTTTGATTTCATGAAATTAAAAATTTATGGTTTAAAGCTTTCACAGAAACTTTTCGAAAATGACCTGTCGGGGCCAGTGCTCTAAAGCTACAGGCAACTATAAATTATGCAAGTGACAATTAGTTGAAAATGTGAAACCTTCTTTGGGGAAGGTATAAGAAATGTCATAATAATGCAAGCTATATTAGGGGAACGTAACAATAATTCTATAATGGTAAGTATTTCTAACTTGCCTTCATAACAAAAATACAAAAAAAGGCAAATCAAACATATATTTTTCAAAGATTAATTTGCTCAGATTACTATTAGGAATTAAGGTTCACTGTCACTGTATATTTCGTTGTTTTCGCTTCATTAATGTTAAAGGTTACATTGCATATTTACGTAATTTCCGAAATTCCAATTCCAAATTCCAAAAACATTCTAGCTGTTTAGGTAAATACCAGTAACATCACGAAAATGTTATACAAAAGCTCTTATTACGTTCCTCATTGAAATTTATATTACCGGTACTAACTCAAAGCAGTAGTTGTATTTAATTGTCTGTCAGTTTCATAAATGACACTTTTAGGTTAGGTATTTACAATTATATAGATTGACTAAAACAGTAAATTCATAAATATAACGCATGGAACACTAAGGAACCACTAAAGCAAATATTTATTGATATACATATGTCAAACCAGATACCCAAAACAACGTAACCCAACTATGATTTTGATGTTTTATGGTTGTACCAAATAGCATTCTAGCGAATCAGTTTGGTTTCTACTTTCAATGATGTAAACAGAAATGTTAAAGTGCAACCACTGTT
This sequence comes from Octodonta nipae, assembly GCA_034190945.1. Lineage (NCBI taxonomy): Eukaryota > Metazoa > Arthropoda > Insecta > Coleoptera > Chrysomelidae > Octodonta > Octodonta nipae. The sequence goes on along the minus strand of CM067217.1, from coordinate 371,333 downwards.
GACAAAGTGAAGAAGCAACGTTGGAACTGGTACATCGCTGCAACTTGTATTTATAGATGACAAACTAACAGGACCAAAAAAAAACGTGTTTATAGAAAAAAAGGTGAATCAATAAGATGTCCAATCTCTAAACAAGATAGTAGGTACCAAGACTTCAAAATATGGTGATTTAACCCTTATCCCTTTTTGGAGTTTCCGAGGTGCAAGGTGTTTGAAGTTTAAAATTGGTTTTGAATTTAACAATAATATTTTGTTTTAATAATTTCTAGTTGTAAATTATGTTTTGTCAGAAACATTATGAATTTCCAATTTAGCATTGCCAACAGAGGGCGGTAGTTATACCTTGTAACTTAATAGAACAAAGAAAGCATTCTCTTTTCTCTGTTGAACTGTTATTACAGTAATAAAAATTCTACATTCATACATTGAATGATAAGTCGTGTTTGATTTGTGTAATTTGATCGGTTATTGAGTTTAAAAAGTTCAACGATGTATAAAAAAATGTGTAACAATAACAAACCAATAAAGAACAATAAAAACCTTCAAAGCAATTATCGGAAATGTATTACATTCACTTTATAATCTACTTTTTCAGAGAAAAAAGAAAAGAAAGTGATTGTTAACCCTGAATAATTAATTTATTTTAGCTCATTAGGGTTTCCTTTGGCAGAGTTAAATAGTAGAAGAAATTCGTATTACTCTTTGAAGTAATTCAATCCTTTTTTGAAACGAAATATAAATTACGTCGTAAATATAAAGTTTCAGTGCATGGCTTAAAAACTTAAACCTTTACAATTTATAGTGCATTCTTATAATTATAAGTTGCATGTTTTTTTGTCAAATCGAAACCCCTATAAAGGAATATAATATTATATATTAAAACTATCAAATGTTTTAGGCTTATTTTTCAGTGATTAATTTAAAAAATTGATGATATCGAATTTTCAAATGTATATTAGCTGATGATTACTACTAGACAACTATTTCTAAATGAAATTGATAAGTATATAATTGTAAGAGAATTAAGAATCTCTGGTCATAAATGTATAAATTTTTTAAACTAATTTTTCCTTCATATTGTACTGCAAGAATCTGACATTGTCTGTTAAAACGATGTTTCACTGGTTTGGGTACCAAAATTTCTGTTGATACCACTAACTAATGTAAATCTATATGTGTGTTCAAAATGATATTACAACGACTTATTTATTGGTTAATGTAATATATGTTTAACGAGAAGATATAGCAGTAGTACTAGTTTAAGTACTTGGACGCAGTGTGGGTATGACATAATATTTACAACTTTTTGTTTAGTACAAAAACTATTACTTGGTATTCCGTCAAAAAAGACGAACTTTTCTTGCCTGAAAATATCTCGAAATTAGTCTCGTTTAACAAGTTTACAACTTGTCTAAGTACTTCTTCGGAAATAACACCACAGTTAAGAAAATTGCTGTATATTCCAAACGTTTCGGGGTCTAGATCAGACCCCGTTGTCAATGGTTTCGGGTTTGGAATATACAGTAATTTTCTTAACTATAGTCTTATTTCCCAAGAAGTTCTTAGACATTGAAAAATATGCTAGAAATATCATTCACAAAACAAGTTTACAACTATTGTGAGCTCTTTCACAAGTTGAGAAGTCATCGTTTGTAAATCTGTATATCGCAGTGTGTTTAATATAGTAATGCACCAATTTATGCTATGGGGACTTACAGCAATCGGAAGTTAAACAGAGAGACTGGGTTTCCTGGAAGAATATACATAAGAAGAAACATTTAGAGTGCATAAAAATCATTTCAATTTTTTGGGGACCCAAAGAAACTTTGATCAAGATGTAGGCAGGGTGTAGCTAGTTACTAACTCTTAGTTTATTCTCAGAAAATCCAACACCTCTAAAAAATAAACCAAAAGCAAGTTTGGTCATACCTTCATAGTTATAGTTAGAAGTTATTTCCAATCTAAACAAATTCAATTTAAAATGATAATTAATCGACATCAGATCATCCCAGTGCTATTGCTGTAAATTTTGATCCACTTGTTTGAGTTTTTGTCACCATTTGGTGCAGCACGCTTATTTTTCAGTTGGGGATTTAGGTGTCACAAAAGGACGCTTTATTAGACCAAGTGGTCAAACACTCAGCTTTATAAAGCTCCGTGTCAAAAAATGGGATCTCTGTTGAAGACTACAAGCAACTTAGTGAGGTCTGGTTTTTGTAACTGAAACTATGTGATAATCAGCACTAGAGTCTGATCAAACAGAGTGGATGAGGGTATATAGAAGCTCCTAGGTTCATATGGTGGAGCTCAGCAATACGTGAGAGCAATACATGTACTTTGGTCTGGTTCATTGTGAAAAATCCAACTTTCCAGATATCATCAGTTCAATTTTAAAATTGATTGACATTGTCTAAAACGTAGAATCTAACGAAGAGCATGTTTGAGAAGAAATACCTTTGTGACGATTGAGACAACTTTACTCAATAGTTATGCTGTGGAATTTTTGATCTCTCGTATGGATAAACAAACCGTTTTGCCATCTACAGCGAACTATTTTACATTCATCGATGTTTCAACAATCATGCTATCATCGTTATGAAAACCAAATCCCAATTTATGTTTTTTTCATGAAAATGATGGCTTGGGCAATACAACGTCGCTGAGTATGAAAAATAAGACCCTTGGTCTATTGAATACATTACATTATATTTACATTACATTACATTTAAATTGTATTATATTTTATATTATTAGATTACATTTTTTATTACATTATATTGCCTTAGATTAGATTAAACTATATAATTTATATTACAGAATGTCAGCTGGCCTAGTTAATAATACAACACATTTCTTCATTTCTCCATTCATTAGGAAATTTAAATCTGATTTTGATTTTTTTTATTTAATTCGATTTATATCATATTACACATGTTCTTACAAAGATTTTATGATTACGAAGCAGAATACGAATTCAAAGATTATTCAATGAAATGATGCATACGTGCATAAGTACAAAACTAGTTGTCCATTTACATTTTTTACAAATGTAAGTAGTGATATGTGGTATATGAGGAATTTGAACGAATAGATAGATAGAAATGGATAATTTCATATTCAAAACGCTTCTTCCATCTTAAACTGGCGTTTGGATTGCCTAAACCATTCCAAGTAACTTAATACTTGTGTTGTGGTGTCAATCAAACGCTGGGTAAACTGAAGTTGTGTTTTTTTTATTATTAATGATTAATAGTTATTTCTTTGTTTACACTACTAGTAGAAACTTACATTTTCTTTCTATGGAGGCGTTGACAATGGGTTACTTGTATTTGGGAGAGTTTTAAATGACTAGTCATGTAAGTATGTTAATAATTTGTGGAAGAGTAATTAGGTATTTTTTACTTCTTTTTTATATTGTTTTATACGATTTAATAGCTTTTATATTTACTGGTAGTATGTTGTAAAGCCTTGGGACTTAAAAGAAGTGGCGCGTTTAACTGAAGTTAGTAAAATGGAAAAAAAGTTTATAGAATTTGGTCACGTAAGAGACAGTTACAAAGCCAAACATCTTCCGGCAGATACACAATTAAATGTTTTGCTCGATTTACAAGAAAATCTTCACAAATCCACTAGACAAATAGCCGCAGAACAGTCAATAAGTAAATCCTCTGCTCTAAAATGCCTGCTTAGAAATAAATGGCACCCATACAACGTTCAAGAATTACTGAAGATGATTTCGGCCGGAGAGCAGAATTTTGCGAAATAATGATTGATAGATGCAATATCAACCCGCACTTTTCAAGTAAGATAGTTTTTTCCAACGAGGCAACATTTTGTTTAAATGGTTCAGTAAATAGGCAAAAATTTTCGATATTGGGCATCAGAAAACCCACATTGGATTATGGAAAGTCATAAACAGTTTTCCAAGAAAGTTAACGTATGGGCCATAATTGTGGGTACTTCAATTGTGGGTCCTTTTTTTTGTTGAGGGAGCACTTTACTCGGAAAAGTATTTAGACCTATTATAAAACGACATAATACCCTGTTAAACAGAACTTTACTCGAATAGTGAAAACCCCAATATACTGGCAGATTCGTTATGGTGTCAACAGGATGGAGTGCTCCGCACTATTCGTGAACAGTGCGAGATTATCTTGACAATATCTTCTCAAATAGATGGATCGGAGGGAGAGGTAACTATCGAATGGCCAGCTAGGTCTGCAGATCTAAGCCCGTTAGATTTTTATCTTGGGGGTTACGTGAAGTCGAAAGTCTACTCCAATAAGCCGGAAAATATCGAGGAATTAAAGAATAGAATTAGGGCCGAAATACAACGAATCTTGCCACAAAGGCTAAATGAAGTGTTACGAGAATTTGAAAACCGTCATAGGTATTGTCAGGAAATTAATGGTCAACAATTTGAACATTTAATTTGATATCTTGATGTTTTTTTCCTTCACTTTTGAAATAAATTTATTTTTTTAAATAACTGTTAATTTTCCGTATAGGACATTGTACATGAAAAATACTTAGAATTTAATGCAGAATTATTTCTGGCCCACCCTGTTTAAATGAGTTTATCATCACAAAAACCACAGTCCAAAAAAAAACCGACGTGTCCGAACCTTTTTCCAAAAAACCAACACCTAATTTTAAATGAATTTGTTCCAACCCAGGCGTTCTCATTCTATATTATGTTCTGTCCATTTTAGATGTTGATCGACGAAAACTCCGCGTTTTTTTATAGATGAGGTTTTAATTAGTGTTGTGCATTTGCAGTTTTTAGTTTCTGTACAGAATGTAAAATGTAGTTTTATTTGAATGCCTCCCGGTGGATCAAGTAATATTGTCGAGAAAGTAATATATTTGTTTTTTTTTTCTACGTTTATTGTTCACAAATTGCTATTTAGCCATAAATAGTAATATATTAAGGGTTATATAACTATATTCTACAAAATTATAGTTTTCTTGGAGCTTGGTTACCAGTTAAACAAGCAAAAGTCCCTTACTTATCAAAAATTGATGATTTTGAAAATTTAGATGCATTTTATTGTAAATGAAGGTAACTGATTTTTTTTTAGAAAATTTGAAAAATACATTATTTATTTACATTACCTGTTTTGATTGTAGGCTTCCACTTGACGTTCAACTCCATAACAGATCACCAGAAGAGCAAATAATTTCAGCACAAGATTCATTTTGTAAAAAACCAACTTCGTTCGAACTGGTATGAGACTTCCGACTCCCAAAATTTCAAGTTCACAAATATCGATGAAAATTGATGTCGAAAAGAAAAATCACCGGCCTTTGTATCTATATATGTTCCACGCACCGCTGTCAATTGTTATATCGCGCGTCAACTTGTAGATTTTTGAATGGTTGGCCTTTACCCCGCCGAGCGTTTTATAGGAGAGATAGTACGAAACGGGCGCACACTCTCTCCATATTTTTGTGTCGGCTGGTTGATGATGATCATGTAGAGCACTTGGAGGATGGTTGGATAATCGCAACAGTAGGTTGTTTTATTGCACACCACCAATAAAACTCTCTCCACCATCGGTAGCGGTTATTCCGATATTTTTATTAAAATTATTCAGGTTATAAGTTTTTATCAGTAGATCAACAATATAATAAATGTATTTGCAGCGGCCCGCAATAAAGCAACGATATTTTCACGAGGATTTTAGTTATTGCTGTGGTAGTTTCTAAGGATTTGAGTGAATGTTGATTATTAAATGAGAATATATATAGAGTAATCAAATGTTTTACTCAATGACGTACCAAAAAGTAGATAGGGAACCAATATCGAAACAGGTCATTTAAACTATTACGGTATTTAATAGTACGTTGTAAAGTATGTTAAAATGCAAATTTTTGTGTATTGTTATTAAACGAGTAATGTTTTTTTGTGTAATTACGTTCGCGAAAACGGCTTTAATGATTATTATCAAATTAACGAATAAAGGTAAATTTATATTTTAGAATATATCACGATAAAATATGTGAATGTGACATTTTGTATTAACTAGGTTAAACTAAACAATACTGCAATTAGTTGTAATGTATTTTAAAAATACTTTCGAAAAATTAAAAGCTGTGAATAAATTATAATGGAATGATGTAATAATTGTGAAACTATTGTAACATTAAACGACGGTTGCTAGAACTTCAACCAATTTGGATACAATACACGGTTAATTTAAATATATTTCTAGTTGTTAACATCACTTTGTTCTAAAGGATGAAAGCAAATTTTGCTTTTAAACTGACTTTTACAAAGGATGAGGTTATCAATTGGTTCGTACGTTTTTTTTATGTATGTTCGGTGATTTTTCAAAAACGGCTTGGGCACTTTTGATGATTTAAACAGCAGTGTGTTAAGGAATATTACAGAAAAGTACTATATAGATTTCTATAACGTGAGAGTTACATTGTTTTCTGAATGATACTTGTGGCATATTTTTCAATGTCTAAGTGCTTCTTGGGAAATAACACCACAGTTTAAAGAAAAATTGCTGTATATTCCAAACGTTTCGGAGTCTAGATCAGACCCCGTTGTCAATGGTTAAGAAACTACGGATTAAAAAGGCACAATTCTAAGATTTAATTCAAAATATTTGACAATGTGTATTATTTGATTTTTGACGTAACTAAGAGAATTTTATTTGTAATATACAGGGTAGCACAGAAATTTCTAAAGATCATATAATCCTAAAGTTCCTTTCAAATTGGTAGAATTTGAAAGTGAGATCTTCAGAATTTTATGTGGCGCTCCTAGGTGAGACTTTGTTATAAGATACTGCATTCGCCAAAAATGTGATCAAAGAACTTTGTTGATTCAGTGATCCAATTAAAATCATAAGGGAAAACCTAGGAAAAACCTTATGAACTATCCCGATAATGCGTTGTTCACAAGGACATGACCACCAAAAATTTCTTCCTTAATCATCGGCAGTCATGAACGACTGAATTCTACGGAGGTAGTAGCGATACAATCGTTTTCATTTTACCAAATTAAAGCAGACTCTTTTAGTTTTCTTTTGGTGTTGTGTTCTTCTTTGTGTAATATAACTGAATTTTGAATCTGTATTAATGACCAAGGTCCCAAGCATATTCACAAATTTTGGATTTATCAAATTGTAGTTTATTTATGTAATTTTTGTGTTCGTTTATTCGAACATTCAGAGGTCTAGAGGTTTCTCCAGTATAGAATTTATTACATTCACACGGAATTGCATTTATAAAATTCCGTATGAAATATTTGAAACAGAAGTTTACAGAAAACCAACTCATACTAACAGGTATCTCAACTTTAACTCTAATCATCCAAGTTCAGTAAAAAGAGGTATCATTAAATCTCTATATGACAGAGCAAAAACCAACTGTTCTAATATCAATAATTTCAATGAAGAAAAGAACATTTATAAAAAAATGTACTTTCTGCCAATCATTACCCAAATAAATTTATTAATAACGAGTTAAATAAAATGGAATACCAAATAATCCCTAACAACCAACATCAAACTTCACCAAGCAACACTGACTCCAGAGATAATCACATTAATACAATAACTATACCATACATACAGGGTCTATCAGAAAGACTAAAAAGAGTGGGAAACAGATATAATATCAAAACATCATTTAAGACAAGAAATACACTAAAATCAATTCTATTAAAAACCAAACCAAATAACACAACTCAAAATACAAAAAATTCATTTATAAAATCCATGTGAATGTTAAATTCTATATTGGAGAAACCTCTAGACCTCTGAATGTTCGAATAAACGAACACAAAACACAAAAAAACGACAATTTGAAAAATCCAAAATTTGTGAACATGCTTGGGACCTTGGTCATAAAATAAAGTTTCAAAATTCAGTTATATTACACAGAGAAGAACACAACACCAAAAGAAAACTAAAAGAGTCTGCTTTAATTTTGTTAAATTAAAACGATTGTATCGCTAGTACCTCCGTAGAATTCAGTCGTTCCTGGTTGCCGATGATTAAGGAAGAAATTGCTAATAGATCATGTCCTTGTGAACAACCCAATATCGGGATAGTTCATAAGGTTTTTCCTAGTTATTCCCTTATGATTTTATGGGATCACTGAATCAACAAATTTCTTTGGTCGCATTTTGGCGAATGCACTAATAAGAAAGTCGCACCTAGGAGCGTCCACATAAAATTCTGAAGATTTCCCTTTCAAATTCTTCCAATTTGAAAGGAACTTTATGATGATATGATCTTTAGAAATTTCTGTGCTACCCTGTATATTACAAATAAAATTCTCTTAGATACGTCAAAAATCAAATAATACACATTGTCAAATATTTTAATCTTAGAATTGTGCCTTTTTTATCCGTAGTTTCTTAACCATTGACAACGGGGTGTGATCTAGAGTCCGAAACGTTTGGAATATACAGCAATTTTTCTTTAAACTGTGGTATTATTTCCCAAGAAGCACTTAGACAGTGAGAGTTACGGTTCTCCAGAAAATCCGAAAAAGCAGTAATTAAGGGACTACTATTCAGTGAATTTCAATGAATCTAAACGGCTTTCTTCTAAAACGGCTCAACCAACTTGAAGATTTTGAATTGTATTTTACAATGAGATGTTCCACCTTTATTCCGTATAATTTTCTATAACGTAAAACATACCGTTTTTCTGAAAATCGTAAAATAATTTGCAAAAACGCTAAAGATCAGTGTAAATGTCAAATTTTCATCATAAATATCTAACTTAAATGTCAAGATATGCCATGAAAGTATATCTATCGTACAGGATATGTGTAACGGTTTTCATTAGATAGGGCTTGCAGTCGAATGAAATGGCACACAATATTCTATTAGTGTATCGAAACGAAAGATTTGTTAGTTGAGCGATTTTTCTATACGGTATACGGTCGTAGGTGTGTGTGTGTGTGTGTGTGCGTGTATCGGAATTCAAGCAGCAAGCAAGGTGTGCAGTTGAAGTATAGAGTGAAGTGAAATTATAATTAGGACAGGTTGGTTCAAAAAATTTTACTAACAAATATGATATTGGGTGGTACATAAGCAGTTCGACGATGGAAGTCCAAGGAAACTTCGAGGAACGAGGGACATTGTCTACCAGATACAGACTAACATTGGTTTAACTTTATCTAAGCTTTATAGGTATGTTTAATATTTTTAGGAAAGGGTGTTTTTTTAGAGGTATAGAACTTTGAAATGGAATAAAACAAGGAATTTTTTTTTAAATTGACATCAAATTTACTTTATTCGAAAGATAATCTTGTGACATTATAATTTGTATATGACTTGTATATTTCTTACGTAAGATGTTCTTTAGAATATTGCAGTATGGCATGGAATCCTATGTATGATAAGTATATAAAATCCACATGTACAAAAAAAATTTGCTGAATGCACTTAATTATAGGTATTTTAGGTTTCGGCATTACCAAGAATATAGTCACAACTTGAGATTCTAAACCTTCAGCCACTGTTTATCAGAAGAGAATTTGCCGATATTTGTTTTATTTATAAAGTTATTAACAATATGTTGTGTTCAATTTTGAAGAATTTACCAATTAATTGATGACAAGACACAAACAGATTTTTTACGTTCCTTAATTCTACCAACTTACGGTAACTCCCCGTTAATAAGAAGTATGAATGCTTATAATATAATTTGTCATTTAAACGTATATCTTTTCCTCCAATTTTAATAATTGTAAGAAAAATTTAACAATCGTTACAAGAGTTTTATAATACAACGTGATATATAAACATGCCTATAATTTAATAGTTTTATGTTTTTCTCTTTAGATATTGAATGTTGTCCTATTTGTAATTTTCCAAGTGGTGTAAGATGACCTATTGTAATCGCTTCGGGCTGGCTCGGACGTAGTTTAATCTGGAGGTCCAATTTTCGATGACTTTTTCCAACATTTCTGGCCGTATATCGGCGTGACGAAAAGTGGTCGTTTCGGGCTTATCTAGACTAGTGACTTCACATATCCCCACAGAAAATAGTCATGTGGCGTTAAATCGTACGATCTTGGAGTGACCAACTGACGGGTCCGAAACGTGAAACTATGCGGTTATCAAACGTTTCTTTCAATAAATCAATTGTGGCACGAGCTGTGTGACATGTTGCCCCGTCTTGTTGAAACCACAGCTCGTGTGCATCATGATTGTTCATTGATGAACGAAAAAGTTAGTAATCATGGCTCTATAGCGATCACCAATGAACTGTGACATTCTGGCCAGCATCGTTTTTAAAGAAGTACGGGCCAATTATATCCACCAGCCCATAAAGCACACCAAACAGTCAGTTTTTCTGGATGTTTAACTGTGTCTCAACATGAACTTGAGGATTATCATCACTCCAAATACGGCAGTTTTGTTTATTGACCTACTCATTCAACCAAAAGGGAGCTTCATCACTAAACAAAATTCGCTTATGAAAATCGGGATCAACGGCAATCTTGTTTTGGGCCCATTCACCAAATGTACGCCTTGCTAGGTGATCGTGTGGCTTCAATTCTTGCACGAGTTGAATTTTGTAAGCACGCAAACCAAGTTATTTGTGCAAAATCTTCCATAAAGTGGATGGACACATAATCCTGTGCACGATGGCGTTTAGACTGATTCGGGTTTTCCTCTACTATACGCTCTACAGCAGCAATGGATTCTTCTGTACGCACTGTACGACATCTGTGGATGCGTATTATCATTTAGAGTAAACGTGGTGCGACAACGTTGCACAGTTAATCGAATTGCTCTAATGGACGATTATGTTGACCGTAAAATGGACGTAGTGCGCGATACGTATTTCGAAAAGAACCATGATTTTCAAAATAAATTTGTACAATTTGGAAGCGTTGTTCAGGCGTCTGTCTATTTATAATGAAATGCCAAACCAAACTAAACATAAATCACTTGACAGCTGACAAGATGGTCGCCGGTTAAAAGAGTGTTGCCAACTTAAAGTTCTATACCTCTAAAAAACACCCAATTACTTATATCAAAGTGGTCCTCACAACAATAATGGGATGATTAAATATTAATTTGTCGCACTGAATCAAACTATTTATTACGTTTTGTAACATTTAGTGGTACATTTACTAATAATTTAAACATTTAGCATTCGACATTTCTGATAAAATATAAATATGTTAAGAACAGACACTTTTTTAACATCAACGTCACAACTAACACACAAATAGTTCTTGCAAGGATCAGTAAAATTTAAAAATTTTGTTGAGAAGTTGACATTACACTCCCTGATGATTTCTAAAGCAAAGTGAACCGACTAACAATTTAATTTATTATAAAGTTTTAAATAATAAAAAAATCGATACGATTTTAATTTCAAATACACAATTGCTGATTGTTCATATATATTTCGTTTCCATTCATACATTTTTTATTTCCTAGTTGTCAATTTTTTGCATTTTTCCTATTGTTTAATATTAATTTCATATATTTTTTTAATGGCTACAGTAAAGACATGAACTACAATTTCGCAGTTTTCAACTTTCGATGTAAAATATTATATTACTGTAAATTTATAAATAATTCATTTTTGAATTATCCGCTCAATTTTGGATGTATATCCCTTTTTAAATGCTCTATGAAGGTCACCTGCAGAACTGTCCAGTTTATATAAATTTACGTCTTTAGAATAAAGTAAATTTCTGAAATAATATTAAAATTAATGTGACGCCAATATTAGATCGGAAAACCGAGTCACGTTTTTCTGGTATGCTTTCTCATTAAGAATAAGGTGAAAAAAGATATTTAGCCTTTGGTGCTTTATCGGTATTGGTAGGTGAAATATAGTCTATTTCGGGATTCCGTTTTATTTTAGTAAAATTGATTAATTAATGGAAACACGTTCCGGTTTTAGTTAAATAGGAATACCTTGTGATTAAATAGATTGAAAATTGTTACTCCTACGTTCAGTTCGATAATCAATGATAATTACAAGGGTTTTGGTGTCGGATAAAAAATTAAAAAATAGAAAGTTGACGTTTTATCTCGTACTGATTATAAAAGATACATTGGATTCCTTATACAGGACAATTAATATTTAACAGTAAATTCTAAATGGATAAATAAACTGATAATAATTAACACTTATTACTATATACTTATATACGTATACTTAAACCTCCTCATGGAAATCTGTAGAGATTAATATGTTTGCTTTTATAAGAGACGGCTATAACAAAGAATGAAAACCGATAAGTATGCAAAATATGTATTAGCACTAAAACAACTTTGAAACTAATATCCAAAACGTGTTGTTCGCTGAAAGATGCGATTTCTGTATAAACAAGATATACTACATCAATTTTGTTTGTTCGAGAGAAAAATTTATATACATCCTTTAAACATTAGAATAGCTTTTTCCTTAACTGTACTTCTAAGGGAATTTTATCGTCTGCATTCTCTATCTCCGGTTCTTGGCGCCTCCAGATATGCTTGCAACACGACCAATTTCATTGAATTTGAGACATTTGAGGTATTTGATACGCACAGTGGAGTTTCGATTTCCTGGAGATTTCTATAAAGGGTGTAGTGGCTTTTAACCTTGTTTCCTATCAATCCGTTCTAAGTTACTGACATAATTATTTGCCATTACCGATTCTAGTTTCATCAACAACACATTTAATCTAGTAGGCAATTATTGAATAAATAAGCTAAAAAAAAACGAAAAGTAAGGAATACATAATTCAAAAACATTAACCGACTTAAAGGCATGTTAAGAATAATGACAAGAAAGAGTAAAAAACAACAATGTATATTTAAAAAAAACCGCGTTTGGAGTTTGTTTTGTGTTTTGCATGGCAATACAAAATTGTAAAACTCAATATTTATGTGGAAAATATATGTACTTCTCAAACTTTGCATCAACTTTAAACACACTTTTTTAGTATACGTAATAAAATTAAAGACTATTTTTTAACTGACTTCCAAAAAGGAGGATGTTATCAATTCGTCACGTTTTTTTTTGTATGTATGTTACCTGATTTCTTCTCCTGTGGTGAACTGTTTTGTATGAATATGGTCTTGTTTCAATGAGAGTATATATCCGGATTGGTGAAACTTCAAATTTGGGAAAAGAATTCTATTCTATTGGTAAAGTGATGAAATTTGTGAATGAACACATGCGTGCAAGGAAATCGACCAATATCCCTAACATATTCGTCGATTTTAAGAAAACTACTTATGGATGTGTATAGTTTTTTAACCTTTAATCTATTAGGGAAGATCCTTAGGTGATCTCATATACTTTTCTGCGACGTGCAACTTGCAGTTTTGCAGAAAATCGCCGAAAATTCCAAAATTCTTATAAAAAATTTCATCGAAATGACATAACCGACATTTCCTCATAAATATTTTAATTCCAATGTAATAGTTCGGGAATTTTAGGCACTGGAAGTTTTAATTGCGAATTTGAAAATTTTCTATGTACATCTCAAGCATATAGGTAGTAGAGCATAGAATTTCCTATTTTCGACGCCTTAAATCAATGAGTACCAAGTTTGTTTTGTTTGTATACCCTGCAAATACCTATTTAAATGAAAATTTTTCCATTCGCGAAGAAGGTGCATTTGGTTGTCACATTCTCCCGGCCTAAGAGAAAATTCAGTGACAACAAATTTCAAACTCTAAACTGCTTTTTAGTGGGTTTATACACAGGATGTTTAGTTATAGGAAACAAAATCACAAAGTAAAGTTATAGAAGGAGTTGCATTTATATGATGATTGAAATATAGGTTAGGCCGTTTAGCTGTATATACAGGTTGAATGGCATATAGGGTGGAATGGACGATTGGTGGTATAAAAATGTTGGAAAAAATGTGAAATTAAAATTATATAGTGTGATTAAAAAATGTTATATGATATGAACGTAAACAAATCATATACAGGATAGTCGAAATATATGTTAAAGTTAAATTATATTTATACAGTGTGATTAAAAAATTATTTATTTTATAGCACATAAGAAATTGCATAAAGTGTGGAGAGGAATTAATGTTACAACAGGGCGATAATATAAAATGTGAATAAGTGAAATAATTTATGGGGTAGCCCCACAAGAAGTTATATACTATGGTTGAAATGTAGGACGGATTTGACTCCGTAAATATGGGATGGATTCTATTCCGTCCTATAGGTTTACAGAAGGCAGCTAACAAATTTATGCTTGTCCGTGGGCAGTCGTATGTACAGGATGGTTTGGTACATAGGGTGGAGTGGAATTATCTATAATTATACAGAGTAAATATATTTTGGGCTTATTAAGTCAACGCGTACTAGTATATTTTGTTCGTAAACCTTTACCTGTCAATTCAAATGAAAATGTATCATTATGTAATGGTTGAGGCTTTGCGATCTTACCTGGTCCTGTCTATTAAGATTATACATACAAAATAAAAAATAAATAATGAAAACTAACTGAGTTTAAAAAAACTAAAAAGTTGAAAATAAAACATTTAAAAATATATATAACCGACTTCCACCTATAACTAAAAAGCTAAATATAATTATAACAAAATACAACTCTAGCAAATATAATAACACATTCAATGTTGTTAGGTACCTACCCAGGAAGTAAAAAATATGTAAACATTAAAAGGTGCTCATTCCATTGTACAAATGAATTACCTACCAATCTAGTATATTTTTGAAGTCGGTGCCAAGGAACAATCAAGTTTGATGAAGTAGTAGAATAAGTACGCAATTTTTAGATTTGCTTGGCCCGTCTTCAAAAATATACTAGATTGGTAGGTAATTAATTTGTACAGAATGAGCACCTTTTAATGTTTACATTTTTTACTTCCTGGGTAGGTACCTATCAACATTAAATGTGTTATTTATTTGCTAGATTTGTATTGTGTTATAAATATTTTTAAGTTTTTAGTTATATGTGAAAGTGGGTTATTTTTTTAAATATTTTATTCAAAATATTAATGTTATTAGGAAGTTTTCTACTATTACTATTTCTTGGAATTGGTTAACTATAATTTATTTTGATCTACTTTTAATCTATCTTCAATTAATGGATCGTAAATCTCGAATAACCATAACTACGTTGATTTAATCCTTTATCGCGAGAAAAATTTGATTGTAAATCAGTTATTTAGGCTTTTTTGTTTGTTTCATATTGTCAGCTAAAGAAGGGTACATCACATTTAAGCAAAATACAATCCAAAAATATTTTTAATAAGAAAGTTTTTCTGATGTTTCCAACTTAATTGCAAACACTTTGTATATGAAGTCTAATTGAAAACCATCCATCTTGAATTCGGTTAATTAACATATTTTTTTATATAAATCTAACCTATTTTCAATTAACATCACCCTTATTTCATATAGCGACACTTATATTCAGTTAATACTTTCGCATTCGCCAAATGTATTAATACTTTTTTCCAATTTTCTGAAAAAGTCTATATACTGTGCCAAAAAAAAGAATTATAAAATTGGTTGACAAACAAAAAACAACCGTACTGGGAACCACCTAATTTTTTTGTCGTCTGTTAAAAATAAGGTTTCTAACAATAATTTTGACTAATTTTGTATTTATACTGAAGAACAAATAACTTCAAAATCCTGTATATGATTATTTATCTAAAGAATTTTTTTTATATGCCTCAAAAACAAATATTTTGTATTTTTTTGTTTGATTTTTAATCTTTTCTATTTTAGCAGTTGTTTATATTTATTGTTTAGAACCAAAGACAAAAGAAACCAATACTGAAGGTTTTAAATTAGTTATACTTAAATTAAATATGTCAAGAACGTCACCAATTTCGTCAGTTAAGCAATGCAAAAGAATGCATTGTTGGCAAGAAAGAAGTTGGTTTTAATTTTAAGGAAATATCAAGAAGAACTATCTCCAATCCATTGACAATATGAAGAATCTAGAGACAGTGGTTCAATAATGAAACTAATCAGCGTCTTTTAGTAAGTAAACCTTCTAAACTATTAAAAGGCCGGATTGGCGCTGTATCTTCTTGATCTCAGAAATAAATGGGACAGAGTAGTAAAATAAGGCTTATCTACTTGTACATACAGAACAGATAGTCTCTAGAATAGCAATAATAGAAGACTGCTTGGGATTGAGCCACTACCTTTGACATAATACATAAAGCTCATTTCTTAGATTCGTAGAGAATTTGTCAAAACTGGAAGGAGAATTGGAATTTCATATCCTTCAGAGACGAATTGAGGTTATGTCCGGGCGACCATGAAGGTGAGATGAAGGGCAAGTGATTCAGAGGTGAAAAGCGACTTCAGATTTAGTTTTGAACGACACAGGGGAAGAGAGCAACATTTCATTGAATGGGGTACGTCAATCTGACGACTCGACTGTATATTATTGAAGAGCGGCACTAGTTTTACATTCCTACATACAAAACTATACCTAAAGCAGTCTGTCATCAGGTTGTACCGCATAGGAGTAGTGATACCGTATCTTTCATGCAAGAATCTGGGTAGAAATTTTAGAATAGCCATCTAGTTAAGCTGATTTGCCCCCCATTGACTACGTATGAGATGCGGTAAGTCGGAATAGACTGCTATATCTCCCAGCCAACTTGAATACATTTCTAGCAGTTCATCAGAATATGTTGGTTGTGTGTTTCTCAATATGATATACACCAACTAATTCTAGGTTTTTTGGCAAATTTATGGATACTTGTTTAAAAACTGGGAATATCATTATTTAATAATAAAATTTAGAGATCATATGTTCTCCATGGTGTTGTATTTTTTTTTGTTTTCCAGTGTATATCTTTACTAATCTAGATAATATCAGAAATGTTCATAAAAAAAAACAAATAGAAGCAGCCTAATGAAAATAAGGAGATACCAAAATCTGGTTATCATGAGAAAAACTGAATTTTATACTCGTCTTTTTATCCTAAAAATCCTCGTAAGAACTATAGGAAGTTATCAAATCATTATATTGTTATTTAAATTTTCAGATTAATTATCAGGCCAAAACTCAGTAAAAATTTAGTTGGAATATTCTGTTACATTAATTGGTGAAAGAAATAAAAGTTTGTTTCATGAATGTCGAAAAAAATATTAACAAAATTCCATTTTTAAAATAACACAATATGTATGTTCAGTTTATGTTCAACATGGCTGTTAATAAGTAAAACTAAAATGTAGCAGATATCGCTAGTATATTATTTGGTGCTAATTTGGTGTCCATGAGTTCAGCGTCCATTTTTAAAACTTTCGGAAAATTACATGAATCTCAATATTTTCATAAGTAGTTTCTATGACAAAGATTGTATTAATTTAATGTCAACAAATTAATTAAATAATTTCAAGTCACTAGAAATAGTCGAACAGATAAGTATTACAATAGATTACATTACTTACTTTTATTATCTATACTACTGAAAGTTTTCTTAAGACACTTTATAGAAACACAACTTATAAAAGCGTCTGGTATTCAAAATATAATGGGCTATATTTGAAATATATTCTTCCTGGAGAACAGGCTCCTCAATATTTCTCTAGAGCATTAATATAAACACAAAAGTTAATTACTTACCCCAACGAAGCCCTAATTTCAAGAGATACTAAGGATATAGCTAAAAACAAGGACGTGGTTGCCGTTTATCCCACATCATGAGAAATCCAATTTGAGTTAAATGTTTTGTGTATTATAGGACCCACAAAAGTAACAACGAAATGTTGTTAAAATGCCACAGCAACATTTTATAATAAAGTTGAATTTTAATGTGACACACAATTAAAAATTAATTTTAGTTTGGAGCGTATATTCTTTTGTTCCATTTATGCCACAGAAATTTCAAAACAACTTTGAATTGAATGACAAGCAGTCGCTTTGAAAACTTGATTTACCAAACAATTTTCCACCAAAATATCATTAAAAATCACAGGATAATGCATGGAAATAACTGAAAACATTTTATCAGGCAAAACGTCCAAAAATATACTCTTTTCAAAGCTGTTGAAGCTTGCTCTCAATTAAAATTCGGGAAAGTTGTCATTGTGCCTAGACTCATTAGGAGATAATTTTAATATTGTTGAAGAATTTCATTATAAAAAAAATACAATCCGATTTTCATAAAGTATTAAATAAAATTACTTAAAAATCCCAATAATGGATTAGCGTGTATTTTAAATAAAGGCAATGACTCTTGAAAGTTTTACATACACATATCTACCAGATTTCAAAAAATCAGCTAGGTATGCAAAAAAAATATCTACACGAAATGAACTAATTCTTTCCAAAAAATCAAGAAAATGGACATGGACTACTCTAGACCTTAAGATAAGAAATTTGAAAACCAAATATTTCTAGATATAAGAACTTTAAACAGGAGCGTACCCAGCTTTTAATAGTTCAGCTGTTTTATCAATTTTTGTTGGTGTTATTGTTCTTGTCCGACTTATAGTTAAAATTGTGTCAAGTGCGAAAACATGTTCAGTGCTATTGTTTTTCTAAAATTTAAAGTTTTTCCAACAATTTAAGACTGCTATTTATTTTTAGATGTGTTTAGAGTAGTTTTTTTATTCATCTGTGTTGGGCATTAAGCTTGGTGGTATTTAGTGTTTATGTTTTTTTGGGAATAACATATCTGGGAAAAAAGTTTACATGTTTCAAAATTTCCAAACGAACCTGAGTCTAAATCTGACCCCACTTGCTTAACTTCTAGAACATTTACGTTAAGTAGCCTTGTTAGCTCATATAGCGGGTGATTCGGCTTTGAAGCGAAAGCGCTCGGTTCTATTCCCGATGATGGCTATTTTTCTAAATTGTCCAGAAACCTAACATGTTATTGACTTCAAGAACATTCATCTTACTAGCCTTATTATCTTATATGTATCGAGGAATATTCGCCTTTGAAGCGAAAGAGCTGGGTTCGATTCCCGAGAATGCCAACTGATGAAGCGACTACGCAACCCACAGTATACTGATACGGTTGTCAAATTAAGGCCCCAAATAAAGTATTTTGTAACATAATATAACTGAACACGGTCCAGAGGTCATTGTGAGTTCAAGTCTTGTGACCGATACGAATAGACCGCTGGACTGGCTTCAGATATAGTTAGTCATGCCAATACTATATTCTCAAAGCTAAATTTTTTACAAATTTCTTACCTCTAGTCCATGTTTTGATATTTGTTCCTTAATGTTTCCCTATGAGATGTTGGATCCCCTTCTGTCTACAGTAGCCGCCTCCTGTGTCTCTAGTTCATGCTTCTGGCGTCCTCATCTGTCCTTGCTGTCGGTTTCTCTTCTTCTTCGGTCTTCGATCCTCTGAAGCTCGCTCGCGGGCTCTTATCTCTGTGTTCGCTTCAGATATCTAAAGATTTCCTATCTATACAGGCCATCGATCCAGGGTTTATTGTCCGGCTTCGGCATGTGCCGTTTGACCCCTGACCAGGGTCCAGTAGATGTGGCCACTGGCGGCAGATATCAAAGAGTCTCTGAGAGATTTGCCTATGACATTCAAAATTTTCCAACATTATAGTGAAGGTATCCCTGTTAATCTCAATTAGAAAAGGGTTCTGATGTAGAACACATGTCACAATTATTAGTCAGAAGTAAATAGCTGATATTTATTCTGGAATTTGTTAAACTTTGGATGCCATCTGCTTATAATCGTGTGTTCTCATAGAATGCATCTATATATAAATAGAGCAAAACGTTTATGAACGTACTTCATAAAAGCAAAAGAAAATACAGTAACAATTAATTAATTTATGTAATTTTTTTTTCGTATTGTCTAAAATATTCCATAAATTTTACTTTGCCAGGAAAACAAACGGCTTTCAACCAGAAATGGAATTTCAACAGTTGCAGTTACTATAGAAATGTATAAAACAATAGATTTACGTCACACAAAGCCCTCTAAAATTTCATCTAATTCTCGTACGCCGTATAATGTTTCTCGAGGTGAAGCAAACAGGACTTGACACACCACGCCGGTTTATCTGCAGGAAACCGTATCTTGTATCTCGAATAACCTTCAACCAAAATATTCGACACAAAGCAATAAGACCGTTTCTGTTGTGCTTTAAAAAAACGGGAACACCTACCAATTTCATCCCCTTAATCTTGCGTTATGCATATCCAATAACGCTTATATTAGAGCACGGGCATCTTCAAGTAGGTATTGGAATAATATAAAGGGTGAGTGTTTCTCGGGTGAGAGTTTTCGTCTGGCGGAATTCAGGCAGAAATTTAAAATGAATACGTTTCAAGTGTTGGAAAATTGTATATGAAAGTTCGGAACCAAATTGATATACTAATGGAACTTTATTAAAAGATTAGATTTATATCTTGATCCGGAGAACATGAAACAGGGTTTTTATGCTTAGAGTTTAAAAGAAATTTACTTAAACGTATTCAAGAATGTTGACATCTCAACTGGAGTCGAAATATTAGATACTTGTTATTATAAAGAAGTACTTACGAAGAATTTTGACCTTCAATTCAGATTATTTTCGCAAGAAAGTAAATGAAATGAAACTTATTTCAACCACCTCATTCTCAAAGAATCCATGTTTCAAAAGTTATCACTGTTATTATTATATTAAAACACTAACCACTGTGGTAATTTTCACAAATTTATTGTATTTTATTTGACAATTGTTTCGCTCTGATGACAGGCTTCGTCAGAATTAAATATTTAACTAAATGCTAAACATCTGAATATAGTATCTAATACTATAATACGAGCAATGTTTGTATATATATATATATATATATATATATATATATATATATATATATAGAAAATTACTGACAGTTTGACAATCAAGGCAGCTGCTTTGTATTTCAAGGAGTTCAATACAAGGTAATTTGGTAATCTACGTAAGAGTGACTCCTGTTGTAAAAATTCTTTAATACAGGGTGATTTGCTGATCTATTTGAGAGTGAAACTTTTTTTAAACATTCTTTCAATAAAAATTGTGTTTGTTTGTATTTTATGCCTCGGTCATAATTTCCTACCTTTATATTTTTATACCTAGACATTTCAAGTTTTCAAAGTGAAAAATTAGCACGGTAGGCAATTTTTTTATGAGTAAAAACTCATGATTTCGCATATAATATAAATTGGTGGTGTAAAATTATAATTATACAGGGTCTTTCAAAATATGTTAGATGACCCATAAGAGTTGCTATGAAGGATATGGTTAAAACATAGCGTCAAATGGAATTATAGTATAGTAAAACATATGGTGGTGTGAAATTATAGTTATACAGTGTGATTTAAAATATGTTATATTAGGTAGCCTGTAAAAAGTTGCATATATAGGGTGGAGCAGAATTATAGTTATACAAAGTGTTTACAAAAATGTTACAATATAAATGAAAGAATTTGGAAACAAAAGTGTTTATACAATGGCCAAGAGCGGTCGCATATACAGGGTTGTTAGAATATGGAATTGGGTGGAGGTGTAGAGTGATTAAAAAAATGTTAGAAACAAATGCACATATGGAGTGGTTGAAATATAGGAGGAGAGTTGAATTGTAGTAACACCATGTAAATAAGAAATGTAAGAAAAAAATATTATGTTAGGGGAGTTTAAATTAGTTAGCATAGCAAATGTCCGATTATTTGGGTATATGTACGTTTATGACAAAACCTTGAATTTACGAGTGAAGCCCGGTCATCCAGGTACTGTAATTTTATAAGATAATAATGAGTATATAGATAGAAAGCACAATATATACTAATTATTATCTTACAAAACTATATAATATATTCAGATGTTTAGCATTTAGTTTAATATTTAATTCTGACGAAGCCTGTCATCAGAGTGAAACAATTGTCAAATAAATTATAATAAATTTGTGAAAATTACCGCAATGGTTAATATTTTAATATAATTAAAATAGGAATTTTCACCAAGGAATGACCGAAACAATTATCAGTTATCAGTCTATCTTCGAGGCAATTTGTTACTTTGTTATTACTTTCCATAAGTACCTTTTTCAGATACTCCTTAAAGCAAATTGCAATTACAAATTCTACTGTTTACACTGCAATAATTTATTTTCAACTAAAAATTATTTACCTGGCTTGTGTCATATTAGAAATCTTTGAATCCATAATTCTTAACGTCAATACATTACAATTCCTCAAGTTCTAAGCTTCACCTAAGCTATTTCTCAAAAGACAAACACCATTCTATGTTGAAGTCATCATAAAAAAATTAGGACTAAAGTTTCATTTAACAACAAACTAGTTTAACGACTTCAGGTAATAAAATTCTGGACAATTTTAAAATGACCAGTTTGTAATAGAGACTAGAACAAACATACATTTCCATTTCCAATATCTCTGACAGGTGAAGTAATCTGAAATTTTTCTCGTGATATTCTGACCAAGGGATTACGGGAGAACAGCAACGGAACGGCTCCAGGTTCGGAACCTCTGTGTAGTAGTTTCCCCGAAAATCTTAGGTTGGTCTTACATCTCGCGTATACAAATTCATTTAAAGTCAAAAAATGGGGTGAACTATTTTTTAGTCACTAGTAGCTTAACTCCGAATCAAAAAAATAATGATTTAAATAATGTATAAAAAGTATTATTACTTACATTTAATTTGAGTTACTTTTTTCATTTGTTTTATTTAGTTTATTTATTTTACACTTTTTAGTGATACAGTCACATAGAAACAATTTTTAATTCCAGTTAACTTTAGTTAACCTTATTCTTAATAAAGAATTTTCCAATTAATTATCTTTTCGGAATATTCTTTAACTAAATAGACTACATATGGTAAAAATTGCTAATTGAAACATTTGGTAAACTTAATAATTATAAAAAGGTAGCTTAAACTAATCAAGACTGTGATAAAAATCACCCAGTTTATTTAAAAAATTTTCTGTATATTAAAAAATTGACAATAAGCATGTATAACATTGAGTTGTGACTTTTATTGGCGAATGTACACAAAAATATCATTTTTTCCAATTTATTAGTATTAAACATATTAAATTTAAAAGGAAATTCAATTATACAGAAGCCCCTGTCGACTATTGCCTGCTCCACACCAACATTGTAAGACACCTGAAATGTTTTTTATACATATATAGTTTAATTACAAAGGAAAACATGCTACTGTTGTCATTATGTATGTTGACTTGTAGCACTGATATTTCGTCAATTTCAAGTCCCCTAATCACTTTTTCCTTCAGAGTCTGTTTCTTCCTCGGTATTTTGCAACCAATCGATTAATTCTTTCATCTGTTCAACAAACATCATTTTTCTTTTGCTAAGTTATTGTTAGTCTTCATAAATAATTTTTTAATGCTTAAAACATGAAATAGGAGTTGGATATATTTAAATGAACAGTTTAGTAAATATCCATAATATAGAGATCAGCTCACATGTGTAGCAAGTTTCTAGAATTGTGGCTACAATTAAATTTACATCAATGATGCTGTTAATCTGATGATACATTAATGTGAACATATTATAATCGATCCGTGAATTATTGTTGAAATGCATATCCATACTTGTAGCGGGTAATGTTTACAGCTTATATTTATTATAATTAAATCTCATGTATTTGGAAAACATATTTTCAATATTGTTTTCATAATTTTTGTATTTTGTGTTAAAATATCTTTACTTTTATTTACAAACGTTCATTAACAGCGATTATTGACATAGCGCAATTGATACGATACTTTAAAAAATTGTGCTACACATTTTTTGTGATTTTCAATGGTATTGAAAACTGAATTTTGCATACTTGATGTGTTTTCTTAGTTTCAACCGCACTGATTTCTTCTCGGCTAAAGATTTACCCACTGGCTATCAATGAAAAATAGAAAAGGGCAGTGAATTTTGTATATATACAAATATGTGAAACAGGCTTTTGAACTTTCACTAAGACCTTGTTCAAATTACATGAATGCTAACCCATTTTAGGAAATTATGATTTTTCTTCTTTGATAAAGGTAAATGTAAATTTAATAGATTGTTAGGATTTGCTTTTACCCTTTGTTCACTCATCTATGCAAAATATGTATACTTGTGCAACCATTTTGTTAGAAAACAAACATAATTTAGTAAGACACTCCTTTGTGGTATTAAAACATCTGACTTCTAACGAGTGTAGCCTACGGACAATTCTCATATATTCAACATACAAAACGCGCTATATATAGCATTTGGTTTAAATATATGTGTTCCACCATCCCTGCTTCAGCAAGACTGACTCCAGATAAGCTAATATGAATTTGAAATCATCTAATAAGTTTGAGATTTGTTGTTATGTGATTGAATGAAAAAAAAAAAAAAAATAAAAATTCATACAAACTTGAATAATAGATTTCATATACTGCACAAATATGCATTTATAAAACGTGCGTTTTTAGCGGAACACTTTGTTTTTTTTGTCGATGAGATGCGAAAAACCATTTGACCGATACACATCAGAATATTGTCAATGTAAATGTAAGTAAACAATGCAAAAAGCAGCAATGCGATTTCTGAATTTCATTTTGGTTCAAATTAAACTGCAAGCTTTACACCGATTGGATTAATAGGATCTAAAAATACGTCATAAAGTACTGAAAATTACAAAAAATGAAAACATATGTAGTCAATACATTGCTGCATTTTCAAAATAATAAATATAAAATGTTGGAAGTCAATATATTTACTGTAACTATCAACACAAAATGACATTGTTAAATATTCATATTTAGTACCTAATTATAACAAAAGATTGTTAGCCAAAAGTGAAATGTTAAAAAACAAATATTTTAAAACAAGATGAAGTTAAATTGTGAGGAACAGCTTACTCAACTTACTTTCGATTACCTTAGTGGATAGAATCCTAGAAACACATCTCAAAAATTGGATGTAAATGCCTTACTAAGGTTCTAATTTTATATTGGATCGGTAAAACTTTAAGGCAGCAGCGAGTTCTAAATATGGGAATAAAATGAGCCTTTAATAAAATCCAAAATTTGTGGATGTGCTTGGGAACAAGGTCATAAAAATATAATACAAATACAAAGAAGAACAAAACACAAAAGAAAAATTAATAGAATGAATAGTAATTCTGTTAAATGAAGGTGATTGCGTTACTTCTACTCTATAGAGTCCGATATGTTTGGTGACCGATAATTTAGGATACACAATGTTCATTCCGTTTTGAACAACCCTATATTGTTTTTATTAATAGAATAATGAAATAACAGAATTCAAATTTTTGATAAATGCGTCCTTTGTAATGGCTTATAAAAACCCAACATTTTGTGAAAACAAGAAAATTATTTCAACGATATAATACTCGATCCCTAACGTATAGTTATTCATAAAAATAACGAAGTTATGGATGCTTTTCTGGTGAACTCTTATTTTCACTTTTAACAAAAATTCTGTAGGTAGCCATGTAAAAGATTGTTTTCACTTTGACGTTTCCTCATTTGAGGTGTCCCTAGTAATTCCATTAGTAGTGCTGGTGTTAACTGACAGTCGATATTGACAAGTTTTCAAAATAATAAATGATAAAATGGAATATTCTAACGAAGAAAACTGAATATGGTGGAATGTTATATCATAAAAGATGCTACAAAAATTCAGTTAAAAAAAACGTGCAGCTGAGGAATATTTTCATAGTTATTTTACTAAATCACCAAAGGAAAGTAATCATATTACTTTAGGAAGCAGCACAAATAAATGTTTTGGCAATGGTAAATCAAAATCCATCTACATCAATTCGTCAGATTGCGCAAGAAGCTGGCACATCTCAACGGACTGTAGTGAAGCTACTGAAAGCGCACAAGTCCACCCGCACAAACTTTCAGTTTCTTGGAAACAAATTTTGCATTGCTATCTATGCTATCTAATATCTATGAAAGTATTCCTCAGTTGCACGAACTGAATTTTTGTGGCATATGATATAACATTCCACCATATTCAGTTTTTCTTCGTTAGAGTTCGATATTTTGGTTACCATTTTATTACGAAAATTTAACTTGTCAATATCGACTGTCAGTTCAGCACTACTAATGGAATTACTCTCAAATGAGGAAACGTCAAAGTGAAAACAATCTTTTTCATGGCTACCTACGTTAAAAGTGAGAATAAGAGAGAAAAGCATCCATAACTCCGTTATTTTTATGAATAACTATATCGAGTATTATATAGTTGAAAAGCTCTGAAATTGTCCGATTTTTTGAGATCATAGCCAACTATGGTTTCCACTCAAAAAAAAATAAGTTTGTGTCATATCTCGAAAACGAGAACTGTCACGCAAACGAGGACATGACAATCATATTCGGAATACAATTCCCTTCAATTTTGATATTTACACTTTTTTATAAACTCAAAAACAAAGGAGCTACAGGGATTTGACTAAGTCGACAGAATTTGGTTTTTCAAAATATCTAGTAAGCCATGAGTTTTTACAAAAATCCGAAAGTGTCATTAAATTGGGCCAGTAAAACTTCAAATCTTTTCCAATTTAACCATTGCTCTATCTCCGCTAGTTTCCGAGAACATAAAAAAAACTCACCCTGTATAATGTGAAGGTACTTGATACTAATCCAACAGTAGTAATTTACTGTTTATTTTAGTTCTAACACAATCTTTCTCATCACCTTAAAACTTGATCTATTAGTTTCAACAAGAAAAGGCTCAATATGTTTACTCTTCCAAAACGAAAGTTAACCTCGAAGTTACATTTCAAATCGCTTGTGAATTGTAACTTTTTAGATTATTTGATTTGAGAATAAAGAAGTAAGAAAGTTCTAACTGTTTTTCATTTCCGTTTTTTTTAACGACTGGAAACGGGGTTTATCGCCCTTGCGCTGAAGTTTCTTAGACCTAATCCGAAGAGGAAAGAAGTATTATTTAAAGGCAGAACTTGATGAAGCATTTATTTAGAAGGTATATGAAACTTTTAATAATAAATGCAGGTTGAGAAATAAACAACGCACTGGGAAAAGCTGTTAAGGACAGAAATATAAAATATTTTATGGAATGTCGGCGTCACTTGGCCACTAAAAGTGAAAAACAAAAGTTACAGATGGTGAAATGTAAAATTCACAAGATTTTAAATAACGCTATTGAAATGAAAGACAGTGAGATTTTTATTTAAATGTATTCACATATAAATAGTAAGTATAATAATGGGGACCAAAAGAATTATCTTCCAGTTTCCACTTGTATACCTGCTCTTTCCCTTAATAGTTTTCTACGATTTATAATTTCAAGAGTCAGATGACTGTCATAAAGAAATATTGTTAAAACTTTTCGGTCTACTAATTTCCAGAATGTTGTGAGTAGTTTCGAAATTATTTTGACGTTTAATGTTCAATTTTGACCACCATATGTCCAACAAATGAAACCTCCGGAACTGGAGTAATCAGTATTGATTTAAGTGTGAATAGTAAAGATCCTTGTTTAGTATTATCATGCCCATCAGAGGCTTTAGTGCAAAGCGTGTAAGATGATGAATTTAACAGAATTAGAAAGGATAATCATTTTGGTGATGGTTCCTTAACAATTTAAATAATCTGTGCACAGCACCACCTTATTGACGTCCTGTAGAATGGCCGCCACGACTAAAAAACCTATACTGGGTGTTCTTTCTAAATAAAGGTCGACGTCATACGTAAAAATGATATTATCACAAAATAATTTGCACTAGCTCAAAACATGAGTATGATTTTGCTAAGAAACTTTTGAAATATTATTTAAATAAATTCCAGTTAAGGGGGTATAACCATTATTCCATCCATTGGGTCACTTTGAATTGCATCCAGGTTATGTTTTGAAAATATTTCCAATGTGTTGCACCAATTTGTTGTTCATTAAACAAAATTGTATTGATGTTTAAAGAAAATTTAAATATTATGGGATAGGTCAAGACTCTGATGGAGTAATTTGGTTAAAATTTCCAGCAAATAAAATTCATATATCAAAATATTATTCATAACGGTTTGGAACATTTATCACCTTGTCTTTATTTAGAATATTATGATTGATAACATTAGACCCTCTATAAGAGTAACGTCAAAACGTACTAATCATTCTAGACGTTTCTAAATTCTGACGCTAAGAGTGAGTTCTGATTAGGTGGAGAATTCCGTTGCATCAGAAAATGATACATCATTTCTTAAATATAACTAACTCATGCCTTTTCATTGTTTTATCTGGTGATTAACAGTATCAAACGAAAAAATCGATTGTGGAAGCCGTATCAAACGCTTTAGAGAAAAGCTGTTATTACCAGGTTACAACGCGCAAGGTTTTCATGTACAACCTTACAAACCAATGCTAAGGCAAGTACTTGTCCTTCATCCTTTTATACATAAAAATTGATTAGGTGTCGGAATTGTTGATTTTTCAATGAAAAATACTTTTTTTAAAACATGTTTATTTTTTTCTAAGATTCAATTAAAAATTATAGCCACATCTATGAAGACCATCTTGGTATTACATTTGTAAGAGCATTAAATAAATTCCCAGAATTTATATAAGACAAATATTTTGTCTAGACAACACCTGTTGCATATATCCAACAATTTATATCAAATGTAAATAATAAAATAACCCAATAATATGTAATATTACATATTTATGTTAAAGTGATACATTAGATTTTTTTAACAGATATAATAACAAATAAATTATTAAATTCTAGTATCAAATTCAGAAGAGGAAGCTTCTTTAAATGCCAACCAAAGACAAAGGATCCTGAAAGTACCGTGGTAAGAAAATTTCGAAATTTTTTTTCAGACAAATAAAAAAAATATTGATCAGATTTATTGTGAGAGCTGTCACTGTAATTATATTAAAAAAGCATTAGAATTGATGGTAGTTTTATAAAAAAAAATAATAGAATCGTATAAATACTAGATTCTTTTTAATGAGGCTTTAATCAAAGTTACCAGTACAAATTCTAAAACAATTGTACTCTGACAAAGCTATAGTATAGTGAATTATTTTGCAAATTATATTGAATTTAGTATTTACTTAGTAGAATATGTACATATATCGAACGAACAACAACTTAAAATTCTAACAAAATACATTTCAGAATTCTCTTTAATGCGCAAAAAACTTTTGAGACTGATTATAAATTTTAAGGATTTTTGGAATTGAGTTGGGAACTATTTTAGTAAAACTTCTCAAAATATAGCTGAGCTATAAGCTGATGATGTTATATAATTGCAAAACTCCGTATCTGTTATCTATAACGTACTTTTTAAGCAATTTTGTCATAGGATAGATGAATCAGAAAATGGAAAAAGTCGATCAAAATAAATGTTCATGAGGAAGATCAGAAGTTATGACAATAAAACGAAATTGACTGTACTTTATATTTGATAAAAAGGCAAATCAAAAAATGGACGGACACCCATCACAATTAACGGCATATAAATTGGAACAAATAGATAACAAAAAAGAAATAGTTGACCATCAATGAATTTAAAAAACAGATATAACAACTCACAAACAAAAACCTCATCATTAAATGAAAAGAAGTGGCGGAAAAAGATACAACACCATTTGGTCCATCCGAATCAATACCTTTAAGGTCAACTTTCAACTTAAATCTCAAAAAATGTAAATAAAAAATACTCCAAATTTGTTTATAGTTTTGGTGAGATATCTGTCTAAAATTATGAAGGGAGATAACACAATCTACAATACTGTGTACATAAGCGGGCTGATAGGAATGAAAAATATACTAAAAAAAAGTAAATGTTGAGGGCCCAACCAAAACCAATAGGAAGGACAAACGTAACTTACCTAATAAATTGGGTACAGAAGACAGACATACGACAAAATCATAGCAGCCCTTGCAAAAATTAAAAATCAATCCATCGAAAAAGTAACTATATTTAACATACTGCAAGTAACAACAACAACTTGCGATAATATCAGGCTGACAGTCTCGAGTATCAGGTGTGGAGTGCTTTTAAAAGTTCAAACTAGCTTTTAGATGTGACATTTCTTCGTAACAAATGGTCCTATGAAGATGCAATTCTGGGGATAATAATAAATAATGAACGGGTAAATAATCGATTACAATCATTAGTGGACTTTCCAATTCGATAAACCAGCGACATTATACGTATCCAAGGAAACTGGAAATATGCTGTGTGAAGTAGAATGACAGGAACAGCTAATGGAAAGCTAGCAATGGATGCAACATGACGATGATATGTTAAGTAAATCAAATTTACATTTTACAATCTACATCAATAAATATAAAGCCATTGACAACGAAGCCATTGCCCAAAAAACATAAAAGTAATCAATATGTTAAGTACATTCGAAGTGATCTTTATTTCTAAGCTGCTGGTTATCTGCAGTTTCGCTTTAATTTTAAACTATAGTACAAGATAGTAATAGAAATGACTCTTTAGTTACCCACTTTGGAAGATTTATTTATGGAATATAAGTACTTATTTTTCAGTTAAGTAGCAAGTATTGTGAGAAACAGGACAAAATTAATTTCTTATTAAAATAAAAAAAATGAAAAGGTAAATCTAATAGATTTATTTCTTGTTCAAAACAATTTCAGGATTTGCTAGGAAATGTTTCAATAAGTTTTCAAAAATCCCTGTCAAGACGGTGAAAAATCTCATGCAAACACCTCACATGTAAATTTCAACACAGCTAATTTTCGATTCCCTACATCAAATGACGGAAGAAAAAAAAGTAAGTGTATTATTCGTCTCTTACAATTTCTACCTCGTTTCTTTTTATTGTGTTGACTTTATCCACTTCATTGCAAGGGGAAATTTTTTGAACAAATGCCTTCGTTGCCATATTGACACTTTGAAGTATAATGAATTTTCCTCGTCAGGCTTTATTTGCTTTCATCTTTCTTTGTGTTCCAATTACCGCTACGACGCTACTAAAATGAATAAGTTAACTTATATACCCAGCCTCCTTGTCAATATTGTGAAATAACCGATTTTGCAAGGATACATTTGCAGACAGATCACAATGATGACTACGAATAGTTATAGCGCGATTATTTGCTAAATATAAACTTGCATATCATTATATATATCAGCAATTTGTTATACTCGTGCTCCATTTTTTTTCCTGTGATGTATGATCACAACTCGACTTACTATATACGCTGCCAGCCATCAGAATTCTTTAATGATGTTTATTCCAAGAAACATTTTTTTGATATACAAATTAGTACCGCCATCAAATCAGAAATTAAAGTTCAATTGACTGGTTGTGTTAATTAGTTGATATAGTAAAGTTAATGGTTTAGAGAGGTAGTTGTAAATACTTTATGGTCTGCTTCCTCTGATAGTAGTTATTACTCCATCTAAATTGAAATACACTTAATGTCTACGTGAATGTAAAAAGTGTGGGCGTTTATATGAACATGCGAAGAAGATGTGCTATATACAGGGTCACGCAAATTCGACCCTGACTCTTGAGATTTCGGGAAC
Source organism: Octodonta nipae (assembly GCA_034190945.1). NCBI lineage: Eukaryota > Metazoa > Arthropoda > Insecta > Coleoptera > Chrysomelidae > Octodonta > Octodonta nipae. The sequence goes on along the minus strand of CM067217.1, from coordinate 339,873 downwards.
TAAAAGGGAGTCGAAGTAGTTTAAAGGGTAATTTTGCGTTATTTTGAGCTTGAAAAAAATGCCTTTAAAGGGTTCCGTATATACTATATAGGAATACTATTATAATATCACTCCGGATTTCTCCCTCTCACATAACAGTAATTTTCTCCTAAACTACTGGATGGAAACGGTTGAAATTTGCTATCAGTGTATAAGTAGTATGAGGATTACATATCGTAAATGAAGAAATTTTGATTTTAGGGGTACTTCTGGGAGGAAAATTAAAAACCCGTTCACCAACCCCTTATCTCCGAAACTATAAGAAGTAAAATTTTGAAAAAAATAGAGATATAGGGTGTCACTTGTATTTTACCGGAAAAATAAGGAGAAACCTCTAAAATTAATTTTAGGAGGCACATTACAGCATTAAATGGAAAACCTAAAATTAAAATTATTTATAAGACATCATGTACTATATCAAATAAAAGGGCTCAGTATGACGAACACAAATATATTTTTTTCATATTTTTAAAATGATTTTTTTTAAATATATAAACAAAAATATTTAAAAAAATTACCCATTTTCCCTTTATTCCCAAACTATAAGACCTATTTTTTTACAGGATAAATACGACGAAATCCCTAATATTAATTTGGGTTACCAAATTATAGAATTAAACGGAAAACAAAAAAAATATATTATTATGAGGAATACAAATATATATTTTTCATATTTTTAAAATTAATTGTTTACAACATATTAATTAAGAGAGATAAACAATTCTCTTTCCGGCTTTATTTCCGAAACACTACCTAAAATTTTGAAAATAATTAGGGGTACTGGGGCTCACTTGAAATTAATACGAAACATTTGTAAAAAAACCCAATATTTTGGGGACAAATTTTAAAATAAAATGGAAAATAAAAATTCAATTTTCAATCATGTAATATATCAAATAAAAGGCTCGTTATGTGAATTACAAATATATCATATTTTTAAATCATTTGTTTGAAAGATATTAACAAAAATATTAAACATCCACTTAATCCCCACTTTAGAAACTACACTATCTAAAATTTTAAAAAATATATTTTATTTGTATTTTTAAATAATTTGTCTAAAAGATTTAATGATTTATTATTTAAAACTTGACCTATTTTCCCCTTTATCTTCCAAGCTACCGAGCCTAAAATTCAGACAGTACATTATAAAAGGCTTCCCTGAAAGATTATTAGTAAAATAAAACCTTAATGTTAATTTTAGGGGCCAAATTAGAAAATTAAATACATATTTTTATAGTAAATATATATTTTTAGTAAAATATAATAATTCAGAAACTATTCCTCCGACATGAAAATCGTTCACAGGAGAATTGATGGCCACTTTATGCTCTACAAACATGTAATTTACAATTTTTCTCTAGATCTTATAGTCCGGGAAAAAATGAATTTTTGTAAATAATTCAGAGACTGTTCGTCCGACCTGAAAATCGTTCACAGGAGATTTGATTTTCACCTTATGCTCTACAAAGATGTAGTTTACAATTTTTCTCTAGAGCATATAGTCCGGGAAAACAATGAATTTTTGTAAATAATTCAGAGAACTGTTCGTCCGAACCTGAAAATCGTTCATAGAGAATTGATTTTCATCTTATGCTCTACAAAGATTTAATTTACAATTTTTCTCTAGAGCTATAGTCTGGGAAAAAATGACAGAAACAGTACATGAAAATCATTCTTAGAGAATGATACTTTACTCTACAAACATGTAATTTACATTTTTTTTCTAAACTTATAGTTTTTCAGAGACTGTTCGTCCGACCTGAAAATCGTTCATTTGATAGCTCCGGGACAAAGAGCAATAGAATGAATTTTTGTAAATAATTCAGAGAGTGTTCGTCCGACCTGAAAATCGTTCATAGAGAATTGATTTTCATCTTATGCTCTACAAAGATTTAATTTACAATTTTTCTCTAGAGCTTATAGTCTGGGAAAAATGAATTTTTGTAAATAATTCAGAAACAGTTCGTCCGACATTAAAATCATTCATAGGAGAATTGATGGTCACTTTACTCTACAAACATGTAATTTACATTTTTTTTCTAGAACTTATAGTCCGGGAAAAAATTAATTTTCTTAAATAATTCATAAACTGTTCGTTATAAAAATCATGAAGCAAATAAGATAAAATGTCTATTTGTGGAAACTGATAGTGTATATTTGTCATAAATTTGAAACGCTTCCTTAAAAAATATTAGAGTAAATATAAGAAAATACAACTCATTCCCTGCTTGTCTGAAACTGGAATATTAGAATTTTGAAGGAGCTAAGGAACCCTTAGTATGCGTATCCAACATCCACTTGACCAAATCATCTAAATTTAAATTTTCCGGCTACTTTGATAAAACGTGGTGGTTTGGTTTACTCCTTGATGATGACAATTTAGAATTGTTGAAACGGCGTGGAGTGTTTAAAATAAAGTTTGGTGTTAGGGTGCAAAACTGTGTTTTTACATTTGTGACACACCAAAGGTTCCACAGCATTTCCATTAGAAATTTGTGTCTAAATTTGGTGATATTTCCCTTGAATTGAGTTTGTAATGGTCTTTGGGAAAAAAATATAGTTTTGAATTATAATAGAAACGAAACCTCTGAAGCTAATATGGAACTATATTTCCGTCCATTGGTGCACTACCCACAAGGTTTGAATAGCACGTCCAAATAAATTTCGCGTAGTAGAAGATAAAGGCTACTCATGGTACTGACTTCTTGAGATTCAAACCACAAGGACTAGGAGATCTGAATGAAATTGACTATACTTAGTTTTTCAATAATCGGAAGGAATGCTACGATTTCCGCAATCAAACGAAGATGTCAATGAAGTAATTAATGCTTAATAAATAACCACTAAACAATGTCATTAATTCTATTTAAATTGAATTTGAAACTAGTTTGTTTAATAATGACTGGTAGCCCCGCATTGTTTTGTACATTTACTAACCCTTCAAAGTGCTATTTATAATACATTCAAAAAACGTATCAAATAAGACTACTTGTCTACAATAAACATAGTTCGAAATCTAATTGAAATTTAGTTGGAATCATTTCGGTTATTTAGGCCGTATTTATTGCAAAAGAAATGTTTTTATTCTGTAGATAAATTTCGATATCGAATGAAATGAAATGAATGTTGACAGCGGTATCACCTGGGAAATTTTCTTGAAATCCATGAAACATATACATTTATGCAGAGAACATAAAAAAGCCATCATTTCTTTTATAAAATAAAACAGTTCGCACTGAACCATTCGCAGTGAAATGTCTTATACATACACATTTTATGAAATGCAATGTCTAGTAATAACATGCGATATAAACGTTCAAGAATATCGGTTGATGGTTTTTAGTGAGAATTTTTCCATCATACCAAAATAAATTTACATAAAGATGAGTCTAATAATTGTTTATGTATTAGTGCATAGACAGTGCAGAATTGATTAACAAAGGACGACTTTCAGTCCAATTCAAACAAGTTTTTTTCCCAACAGATGACTATTAATATTTTATTTTCAAAATGTAGGTGTGGAACCCAAAAACTTGTTAAGTAAATTTGGTATAAACTTTTAAAATTGTTCCTCAGTTTTTAAATTACATTGACTGATATAGTTTTTTAGGTATATATACAGATATATATATCCACATATTTAGAACTATATATTCACCAAGAGTTCTCGTCAGATACGCTTCCTTGAATGACAAGTTCTAAAGTGAAATACTTGGATGTTATACACATCAGTAGGACAACAGTCAGTCACCGACATCTATTAGGTTCAATACACTGACAGTTTTTTAGGTATTCATATGGAAAAAAATCCAGAGAAATCAGATTCGGCGATCGTGCCGGCCAGAAAGCAACTGAATGATAGATATTATCAAGAAAATTTGCTTTGCTTTATAAGTAATTTTGTGAATTTCTAAGTATGCTATTGATTAAACCAAGAGTTTTTGATTCTTGCTATTGACAATTTATTATCGACAAAAAATTGCAAAGATTCTTTGAGTTAAACATTGTGTTGTTAGTTACCTACTTTCATTACTAGATAAAAATTTACTCGTAAAATGCTCATTGTTTTGTAGTTGCCTAATGTTTTATTCGCAAAGTATCGTATAGCGGCATATCAACAAGGTCTGTTATTTTTTTGAAAGTTATTTATTGAGTTAATTAAAGAAACGTTCTTCTGAGATAAATTGTTCGAGTAATCAGTGCCAAACTGTGTGTAGAAACCATTATAAATCACTTCTTTATGAGTTCATAGTTTTAAAGTAAAAAATAAAGAGAAATGGGTCAGTATTAAAAACTATTTTATTCAGTTTAAAATATGTATTTTTTAAGAGTTAAAATAATGTCAGAGATATCTGATAAAATAAATGACAATTAAAATCGTAAAAGAAATTCCAAAAATAGCATAATCGGTTTACGATTGTTTAGCGAACACTATAGCCGATTTGCAGCGATTTACCGGTTATAATTGCTCCTAAATGGTTTGAACCAAACACATTCTAGCGGTTTCGGTTAATACCAATGACGTTACAAATCAGCCCTTTGTTACGTGATTGTTGGAAATATCTTCAACCGGTAATAACCCAAAGCAGTAGTTGTTTTGGAATGTCTGTCTCTTTCTTAAATGACATTTGACGTTAGGTATTTACTATTTTGCATGTTTACGTATACTTTTAACAATAAATTGTAACTAGTTTTGCAAAAATCAAATAAGTACCACGAATGAACCACATAAATAAGAAATTTATCGATGTGTACCAAATTTAAAATATACAAAAAACAAAACAATTTAACATATGATTTTGACGTTTCTGGTTGAACCAAATGACATTCTAGCGAATGAGTTTTGGTTCTATTTCAGTGTTGAAAAGAAAAAGGTCAAAGTACAACCACTGTCAACGAAGGGTATAGCCTCAGAGCTAGCTACATAAAACATGATCTATAAGGTGCGTATAGTTTCAGTTTATAAACTGGGGGGCCCAAACCAAACATCACCAAATGCCACTTCTTAAGGTCGGATATGAAAATGCCAGCCGGTTTTCCCGGACGAAAAAATTAACCGAAAAACCTCATAAGGGGCACGCGTGAAACCTTTCGTCTCGTGTGGTTTGAACGTCAAATAAGAGGGGTGTAATAGCGCAAGAACTTTTGCAGGCCGGAAAGCCCCCGTAAGAAGTGATCAAAAGTGTCGGAAAACTCACCTGAAAAATCTCATAAAGTGTGCGCGCGAAACCTTTCATAACGTGTGGTTTGAACCTCAAATAAGAGCGGAGTAATAGTGCAAGAAGTTTTGGAGGCCGGATAACCCTCGTAAGAAGTGATCGAAAGTGCCGGAAAACTCACCTGGAAAACCTCATAACGTGCGCGCGTGAAACCTTTCGTCTCGTGTGGTTTGAACCTCAAATAAGAGCGGCGTAATAGTGCAAGAAGTTTTGCAGGCCAGATAACCCTTGTAAGAAGTGATCGAAAGAGCCGGAAACTCATCTGGAAAACCTCATATCGTGCGCGCGTGAAACCTTTCGTCTCGTGTGGTTTGAACGTCAAATAAGAGCGGCGTAATAGTGCAACAAGTTTTGCAGGCTGGAAAGCTCTCGTAAGAAGTGATCGAAAGTGCCGGAAAACTCATCTGGAAAACCTCATATCGTGCGCGCGTGAAACCTTTCGTCTCGTGTGGTTTGAACGTCAAATAAGAGCGGCGTAATAGTGCAACAAGTTTTGCAGGCCGGAAAGCTCTCGTAAGAAGTGATCGAAAGTGTCAGAAAACTCATCTGGAAAACCTCATAAGGTGCGCGCGTGAAACTTTTCGTCTCGTGTGGTTTGAACGTCAAATAAGAGCGGCGTAATAGTGCAAGAAGTTTTGCAGGCCGGATAACCCTCGTAAGAAGTGATCGAAAGAGCCGGAAAACTCATCTGGAAAACCTCATAAACTGCTCGCGTGAAACCTTTCGTCTCGTGTGGTTTGAACGTCAAATAAGAGCGGCGTAATAGTGCAACAAGTTTTGCAGGCTGGAAAGCTCTCGTAAGAAGTAATCGAAAGTGCCGGAAAACTCATCAGAAAAACCTCAAAAGGTGCGCGCGTGAAACCTTTCGTCTCGTGTGGTTTGAACCTCAAATAAGAGCGGCGTAATAGTGCAAGAAGTTTGCAGGCCGGATAACCCTTGTAAGAAGTGATCGAAAGAGCCGGAAAACTCATCTAGAAAACCTCATAAGGTGCGCGCGTGAAACCTTTCGTCTCGTGTGGTTTGAACGTCAAACAAGAGCGGCATAATAGTGCAAGAAGTTTTGCAGGCCGGAAATCCCTCGTAAGAAGTGATCCAAAATGTCGGAAAACTCACCTGAAAAATCTCATAAGGTGCGCGGGCGAAACCTTTCATAACGTGTGGTTTGAACGTCAAATAAGAGCGGCGTAATAGTGCAACAAGTTTTGCAGGCCGGAAAGCTCTCGTAAGAAGTGATCGAAAGTGTCAGAAAACTCATCTGGAAAACCTCATAAGGTGCGCGCGTGAAACCTTTCGTAACGTGTGGTTTGAACCTTAAATAAGAGCGGCGTAATAGTGTAAGAAGTTTGGCAGGCCGGATAACCCTCGTAAGAAGTGAAACTCATCTGAAAAACTTCATAACGTGCGCGCGCGAAATTTTTTTATTAGATTTTTGTGGTCTCAACTAAGGGCGGTCTGATAACGCTAGAAGTATATCAGGTTGGCAATGCTCCGAGTTTTCTGGCACTTTCGATCACTTCTTACGAGGGTTTTCCGGCTTGCAAAACTTCTTGCGCTTTTACAACGCTCTTATTTGACGTTTAAAGTATACGTTACGAAAGGTTTCACGCGCGCTCCTTATGGGGTTTTTCAGTCAATTCTTTCGTCCGGGAAAACCGGCTGGCATTTTCATATCCGACCTGTGCTGACCTTAAGAAGTGGCTTTTGGTGATGTACTAAGTTGTGCTCCCCAGTTTATAAACTGAAACTGCACGCGCCTTATCGACCCTGTTTTATGTAGCTAGCTCTCGGTCTAGTGGAATCAAAGTTATAACCGGTAGATTGCTGCAAATCGACTTATGTAAAACATGTTTAAAGTGTGATTTATAACTCCTATAGTTTTGAAATAGCAATCGTCTAGACCGTCTCCCTCGACTTAAAGTTTTCGCGCAGTCATATAACACTAATATACATAGCCATACAAAAATTAATATTGCTATTTTATGTACAGTGTTCATATTTATGGTCATTATACTAATTCTACAACAAAACAGCTAATTTTGCATGTTTTATCAATTTTCTGTACAAAACCAACTCTAATATTTGCTTTGTGTTTCCGTAATTGATTCGTTTAGTTAATATCGGCATATCCTGATGTCAGAATTGTTATCAAATTATGCGCAAATGTTACATGTGAATACACCGATCGTCGGATTTATTGAACTTGCATTAATTAATAAAGTTATGTTATACTATCTCTGCGTCATTTAATAAACCTGTAGTCGAGTTTTGATTACGCCCGTATTTTCATAAGACAGAATTTTCGACTCAACAGTTGCAAAATAATCAGATTACACATAAGCCAAATATATGTACGTGTATATTTGATGATTAGTTCAATGTGTTTGACGTCTGTTTGAATTATGTATCGATCTCTATCAACACACGTGTACTCTATTTTCTGGTATTTGTTGTTTGGCAGTCAGTACAAGAAATAGCTCGACCGATTTTTATGAGAATTTTTATATTTTTTCTATAGGTATGAGAATAGGTCGTAAAGTATATTTCATACCGCTAAGTGATTAGTGCGTTCATACCCGGAAAAAATTCTTTGGTAAATATAATTTAAAAAAAGTAATTTTTAACCGACTTCCAAAAATGAGAAGGTTATCAATTCGTCGCGTATTTTTTTTGTATGTATTTTACCTGATTTCTTCTCCTGTGGTGGACCGTTTTGAATGAATATGTCTTGATTAATATAGTATATAGCCGGATTGGTGTAACTTCAAGTTTTGAAAAATAATTCTATTGGTAAAGTGATGAAATTTGTGAATGAACACATGCGTGCATGGAAATCGACCAATATCCCTAACATATTGGTGGATTTTTCGAAAACTCCTTATGGATGTTTATAGTTTTTTAACGTTTAATCTATTAAGGAAGATCCCTTGGTGATGTCATATACTTTTCTGCGACATGCAACTTGCAGTTTTGTAGAAAATCGTGATAATTCCAAATTTCTTATCAAAAATTTCATCGAAATGACATATCCTCATAAATATTTTAATTCCGACGTAATAGTGCAGGAATTTTAGGTACTGGAAGTTTTAATTGCGAATTTGAAATTTTTGTATGTACATCTCAAGCATATAGGTAGTAAAGCATAGTATTTTCGGCTCCTTAAATCAATCAGTACCAAGCTCATTTTGTTTGTATACCAGGCAAATACCTATTTAAATGCCAATTTTTCCATTTTGCGAAGACGGTGCTTTTGGTTGTCACATTCTCCCGGCCTAATAGAAAATTCAGTGACAACACATGTCAAACTGCTATTTGGTGCGTTTATACACAGGGTGTTTAGTTATTGCAAACACAATCACAAAGTAAAGTGATAGAAGGAGTTGCATTTATATGATGATTGAAATATAGAACGGAGTAGAATGATAGTGGTCCATAGGCAGCCGTATATAGAAGATGGTTGGAATATAGGATGGATTGGAAGTTTGGTGGTATAAAAATGTTGGAAAAAATGTAAAATTAAAATTATATAGGGAGATTAAAAAACTGTTATATGATGTGGACGTAAACAAATCATATAAAGGATGATTGAAATATATGCTGAAGTTGAATTATATTTATACAGTGCACATAAGAAGTTGCATAAAGTGTGGAGAGGAATTAATGTTACAAAGGGCGATAATATAAAATGTTAAAAATGAAATAATTTATGGGGTAGCCCACAAGTAGTTATATACTATGGTTGAAATATAGGAGGGATTTGACCCTGTAAAGATGTGATGGATTCTACTCCGTCCTATAGTTTACAGACGGCAGCTAACAAATTTATGCTTATCCGTGGGCAGTCGTATGTACAGTATGGTTACTACATAGGGCGGAGTGGAATTACCTATAATTATACAGAGTTGTCAAAAAAAGTTAAAAAAATTTCCATGGCGTGGTCCATAAGGCATAAATATATTTTGGGCTTATTAAGTCAACGCCTTCTAGTACATTTTGTTCGTAAACATTTACCTGTCAATTTAAATGAAAATATATCATTGTATAATGCTGAGGCTTTCGATGTTACCTGGTTCTGTCTATTAAATAAAAAATGAAAACTACCTGACTTCAAGAAAACTAAAAAGTTGAAAATAAAACTTATTTTTAAAAAATATAACCGACTTTCACCTATAACTAAAGAGCTAAAAATAATTACAACAAAATACAACTCTAGCAAATAAATAACACATTCAATGTTGTTAGGTACCTACCCAGGAAGTAAAAAATGTAAACATTAGAAGGTGCTCATTCTGTAGAAATTAATTACCTACCAATCTAGTATATTTTTTTAGTCAGGTGTCAAGCACCAATTAAGTTTGATGAGCAGGAACCTGGATCAGGATTAAGTTTGTCAGGGCACGACATTATTTTGGAGGTTCTAAATGTACTCCATTCAAGTTGACTCAATGAAAAGGGACCTACAATATGATTTCCAACAATTCTTAAAAGACGAAAGAATTCTGATTAGACCAATTTTGATGAATAATATGACAGTGAAGTGTAAACAAGAAAACAAAACATCCTTGATGTTGGCTATTACATGGGGCTGTTTCGCTTGAAACTATTCCAATTTCGTTATCATATTTTGAAAAAGCGGCAAATGTGGAAATTTTCATGAATGATATGAATTAAAACCAAAATATAGGAATGTTAATGCCTTTGCTCGAAAATGGGAATTAATTATGGAGTATAATGTAGCGAATTTTATTTTTTAATGTTAATTTTTGTAATAAATCAAACTTTGCAAAGATAGGTGTAGGACATTGAAGATGAATTATGTCGTCTCTATGTTTAAGCACAATACTTTTTCCTAACACACCCTCCTTTATTAGCTTTAAGTGTTCCACTTTTTATATAGGTGGAGGGTATCGAATTTTGTTCAAAAGACGAAATAAACAACCTGATTTGTAATTAATATAAAAAGAAATAAATCATGAATGATATGAATTAAAACAAAATATAGGAATGTTAATGCGTACTTTGAATTTATGTTTAAGTACCTCAATAATCTTCAATTGGTCGCTATCATGACTTTCATGCTCAATACAGCATATCGAGAACCTGCAAAAAGAAAAAAAATTAATTTAGAATTCTGACTAAATCTCTAACTGATTCGGGCTCACCAATACAGTTTCTCGATCCATTTGAGAAAGTTAAGTAGGAACATGGATGTCTGGCTTTGGATTGCTCAGGTAAAAATCGATCTGGGTCGAATTTAAGAGGATCCGGCCATACTTCAGGATCGCGGTTGATATACAGAGTGTTAAAGAACACAGAGCTCCCAGCGGGAAGAACAGCATCACCTAGAATTTATCAGAAAATATGAATAAAAATTCAAAAATAATTATCAATAAATCCTATTCCAGTCCACCGCTACTGAGTGTAACGCCAAAAAAAGGATCGAAGTTTCTTTCGTAGAAATAAAAATAACAACTTTTCCAACTGAATGTCGGCCAGTGAGTAAGTACATCTGGAGAGAGCCTTAGTTTTAAAAGACGTGGAAATCGTAAAGGTAGGCGTCAGCTTAGTTGGCCCAATGGGCTTTAGCGCCGAACGACCTTCATCCAAATTTATACGATAGACTTTCCATAGTTGCCAGGTCACAATTATATCATGCGTTCTTAAGATTCAAATCTAGCTCATTATTTGTGCTTCCTTAAAATTTATTTTTTTTCCAAACAATGTTATTAATTAACCATGAAATATTAATCATTTAGAATTATACAGAAAATCATTTGTATCATTTTAAGACAACATATAATGTTTAACAATTTATAAGTTTAGCTGAATGTTGAAAATTAATACTATTTTAAAAAACATTTTAAGTACCGAAGTATAATTAAAACAAAAGTAGACTTGGTAAAATTTTGTAATATCTCTGTTTACCGAATTTCTTTTTGCAATATTCAAGCGTAAATATTCAACTAATTATCTCACAAATAGTTCAGGACAAAACAGTAATTATCAATAAACTTCAAATTTCACTAGTTATATCATATATAACCAGTGAAAAATAAATAAATTTGTTTTTAAAACTAAGCCTTCAATCTTTTCCATTCCAGCAGAATTAAAAAATATAAAAACACATTATTTTTTATTTTATTATATACATACATTTTTACACCAATACCATACAGTTTCGTTCGAGCATTTATATGCTGAAATTATGCTTTTTCTTATATAATTTCTATGTTCAAACGCATTAATTTTTTCCATGGTATGTAAATTTCAAAAATTGTTTTAGGTATGCTAGTTTTCTACGAGGGCTTGCTTTTATATTTCGAGATTAGAGAACAAAAACAAATATTAATCATCGAAAATCGCTTTATTGTTTTTCAAAATATTTCCCATGAAGATCTATACACTTTTGCATGCGTTTGAACCAATTGGCGAAGCACTTTTTCTACTCTGATTGAGGTACCTCCAAAACATGCATTCTGAACGCAGCAACCGCTTCCTCAGGTGTTGAAAAACGTTGACCTCTCAGTTTGTTTTTTACGTACGGGAATAAAAAGAAGTCATTTGGTGAAAAGTCAGGATGACTCATCAAATCGATATTTTGAGTGGTCAAAAATGCAGTTGTTTGAGCCGATCTGTGAGAACTCGCATTGTCGTGGTGAAGAGTGATCCGTCTTCGGCGGTTGGTTTTCCTCATTTCTTGCAAGACAACTGGCAAACAAATGATTGTGTACCACTCAGAATTGACTGTTCTGCGTTGTTCTAGTGGTACGGTTGCGACATGTCCAGTTTATCCGAAAAAAACAGGCGATCAATTGCTTGGAAGTGCTTCGTGCGCGAACAACTTTTGTTGGATTCGGCTCATCTTGAAACACCCATACAGTCGACTGCTGTTTACTTTCGTGCTCATACGCGTAAATCCACGATTCATCACCTGTCACTATGTCATAAACGTGTTTTGAAGCACCACGATCGTATTTTTTGAGCTTTTCTTTCGACCAATCGACACGAGCCTTTTTTTGAACGATTGACAAATTGTGTGGGATCCAACGAGAACAAATTTTTGTGACATTCAAATGTTTATGCAATATTGAATGCATGCTGGTCCAACGAATGTGTAAGGTTGACTCAATTTCACGATAGGTCACATGACGATCTTGCAATATCAGTTCGCGCACAGCATCAATAGTTTCCGGAACAGCAACTGTTTTTGGACGACCTTCACGAAATTCGTCTTGGAGTGAACTAAGACCTCGATTGAATTCACCATACCATCGATAAACAGTGGTCCTTGATGGAGTTTCATCGCCAAAAATTAAATTAAGTTCATCCATGCACTCTTGCTGACTTAATCCACGTCGAAAGTTGTAATAAATAATCGCACGAAAATGTTCACGATTTAATTCCATTTTTTCACCGAGATGAATCCTTTAAGTTACTGTAAACAACACATAGCGCTCGTATGTCAAAACGGTCTGAGTACGTATAACCTCAAAAATGTCAAACTATTATAGATATAATAGCTGTCCCAGCATTAGTTTCAGCATTAATATTTTTTAAAATCTGCTAACGGTGTACTTCCCTCGGATTATTGATCGACACATTCGACCGACAGACAAAGACCTGATGATCTGAAAGAGCGTAATCTAATCACAGTCCTGTATGGCCAGAAGTAAGGAAATGAAGTTCGAAATTTGTCAGCATTTAAATACATAGGCTTTTATACGAAGGCTCCCTCCATATATATTTACTCAATGATGTCAGCCGACCTCTAGCGTACTTCCAACATTGCGCATTTACTACTTTGAATACTACCGGATCCGATCGTTAAATAGATCTACCTACTGCGCCAATCGACTCAAAGTGACCGTCGCAGATTTGTAGTGTTTCCAGCTTTTGCAAAATACTTCCTTTCAGTGTTACTACCATCATTAGTTATTGAGCAACCACGGGAATATATTGTCTAAAGTAGTAAGAGAACGACGCTTCAAACTTGGAAGGAATAACAAGAAATTGTGAGAAATTGGGATTCACATATAGGACTTAATAGACCATTACCTCAAAACTTAGATTATTATAGATACTATTAGACCTAAGGTGGACGGAAAGAAAGAAGTATGGGTGAAATAAGTTGAAGATCTTTAGAACGGCATTACGAGCGAAAATATGAATAACATAGAGTCAGAAGAGCAGTGTGAGACCAATAAATTTGGATCTAGAATAGAAGAACATGAATTAGAAAGGGCAATTAAAGAATTAAAATACAACAAAGTGTAAATATAGAGATGACGGTGGCAATATTTACAATGGACAGACAAAGGGACCATTGGACACAAGGGTTCAGGAACACCGCATAGATACCCAAAGGGAGGAGCTTATTAAGTGTGGGGAGAACTCCATAACATAAACTGGGACGAAACAAGGGCAATTCACAAGGAAGAGCACTGATATGAAAGAAAATTTATAGAGGCAGCTTCTGTAATCTCAAAGAAGAATATAATTAGCGAAAGACGGATAATCTCAGTTTTTCATCAATCACCGGATGATGATACAAAGCTATTGAAACTTTGTGGGATCAACTAATTTAAGACGATTTAAGTCCAAGAAAACTTCGAGGACCAAGTGACATTGTATACCAGCTTCAGACTAACGAAGTGAAAACATATATAAAGTAAACAGTACAGTTTATATCGTACCAAAAAATTCTACAAGAAAGGACGACCATGCTGCCAGGAATTTAGCAGAGAAATGGAAACAATAACAAATGAGGACCAAAAGATGGAGACAGAATTCAACTACAAGAGGAATCAAACTAATTTTTGAACCCGTGTTGGTTGTGAATAATAAAGATTAGGTGTGAGGGTAGATACTAATTTACAATTATTTGTAAGATGGCCCACTAAAATAGGTCCACTCAATAATTTTGACCTAAAAACAGAAAACTGTATCTAAATTTGTTGTCAGTTCAATACCACATTTCCAGTAACAAAGCTTTAATACACGGTTTTCATCGAGAGCTTTTTAAGTTATAAATTTCTAAATTTCTTACCTATGTCGATATCATCTTCAAGTTGTCTAAGGAAATAGGCTCCCACGGGAAATATTCTCGAACATTCTTTGATCACTCTTTCAGTATATTTTAGAAGTGGTAAGTCAGATGGTAGTATCTCACGATCTGGCCCTATGACCGCTAAAACTTCATCCAAAACTTCTTGCTATAAATAGAATTAAAATGTGTATTTTCGTACTTTAGAAAATGCATACTTAAAACAAATAGTAAAAAAATGCTTTTGAAAATTCTCCCAATACTCATTGGTTGTGGTGAAGCTGCTAAATGGACTTATAAGTTAGCCTTGATTTGGCGAAAGACAGATATTTAGTATTAGATGGATAGTGAAGCATTCTTGTACAAATTTCAAATATTATTTAGATTAGATAAAAACCTCTAAAAAACTAAAAAATCAATCCGTGGACTCTGATCACACTACAAATTTTGTTCTTGTGAAATAATTAAGTCTCATTTGACTGTTGAGAAATTAGACAGGTCATCGTTAGTACAACTAATCCTATTATTTTTGAATTATTATCTTCGTAAAATGACCCACAATAAGGGCCAACATGTCTTCAATGTGCAACTCGCTTAGAATTTGTTTAAACATTTTTTAATGCTATTCTAGAGTATTATCCAATATAATGACTATGAATTACGAGTTCTCTTCAATAATTACAAATAGTCTATGGTCATATAGAGGGTGAGATTTTTTTTGAAGATCAGATCTCGGAAACTAGCGGAGATAGAGGAATTGTGAAATTGGGAAAGATTTGCAGTTTTAGTGGCCCAATTTAATCACACTTTCAGATTTTTGTAAAAAGTCATGGCTTATTAGATATTTTGAAAAAACGAAATTCTGTCGATTTAGTCAAATCCCTCTAGCTCCTTTGTTTTTCATTTTATAAAAAAGTGTAAATATCAAAATTGAATTGTATACCAAATATAATTGTCATGTCCTCGTTTGCGTGTCAGCTCTCGTTTTCGACATATGACACAAACTTATCTTTTTTTGAATGGAAACCATAGTTGGCTATGACCGTAAAAAATCGGATATTTTTAGAGCTTTTTAACGATATAATACTCGATATACGTCGATGTTCGTCACCAGCATGCAAAGTTTGAGGAACTGAAAGTTTGTACCGGTCGAACTTGTGCGCTTTCAGTACTTTAACTACAGTTCGTTGAGATGTGCCAGCATCTGCTGCAATCTCAAGAATTGGTGTAGATGGACTTGGTTTATTATTGCCAAAACATTTATTTGAGCTGCTTCGTTAAGTTGATTACGTTTCTTTGGTGGTTTAGTAAAAGATCCATATGTGCGTAAACTATCGTAAAGCCTCTTCAATGTACATAGAGCATGTTGACGACGATTAAAATATCTGTGAAAGTATTCCTCAGCTGCACGAACTGAATTTTTATGGCATATGATGTAACATTCCACCATATTCAGTTTTTCTTCGTTAGAATATTCCATTTTGTTAGGAAAACTTGTCAATATCGATTGACAGTTCAGCACTACTAATGGAATTACTATCAAATGAGGAAACGTCAAAGTGAAAACAATCTTTTTCATGGCTACCTACGTTAAAAGTGTAAATAAGAGAGAAAATCATCCATAACTCCTTTATTTTTAAGAATAACTATATCGAATATCTTATCGTTTAAAAGCTCTAAAATTATCCGATTTTTTTGAGCTCATAGCCAACTATGGTTTCCATTCAAAAAAGATAAGTTTGTGTTATATCTCGAAAACGAGAGCTGTCACGCAAACGAGGACGTAACAATCATATGGGGGATACAATTCCCTTCAATTTTGATATTTACACTTTTTTTATAAAATCAAGTCATTAAATAGGGCCAGTATAACTGCTAATCTTTCCCAATTTAACCATTGCTCTATCTCCGCTAGTTTCCGAGATCCCTATACTGATCATCAAAAAAAACTCACCCTCTATACAAAAACGGCAATCATTTCAATGATAACAAAAATATTGAAAAAAATCTTACCTGAACTTCAGGATACATTCCCAATAGCATTAAAATACTACAAACTGTGCCCGCGGTTGTGTCAGTGCCCTACGAATTTCAATACCAACACTTTTCATCCTTTGAGTATATTACAAAAACTACTTACAGCAATAATGAATATGTTCACTTCATGCATGAGTTCTTCAAATGTAAAATCTGGATTATCCATGATAAGGTCTAGGAACGCCAATTTTTTTGTGGGGTCTATATAAACATGCAACAATTATGAAAAAAATATGTTCGTCATAAAGCTTTAAGATAGAAATATTAAATTATCCGATATACACACCGTCGTCTATATATGCTGGATCATTTTGTTTTCTCCGTAGCTTTTCGTCGCGTGCTTCCATTTTTGCTTTAATAACCTGCAAAACATATTTCTATTATGTTGTAAGAATGTATATTAAATAAAATAAAAAGATATCGTAATGTCTGGGAAAATTTTGAACAAATTCTTTGTTATAGTACTGATTCAAGAAGCCAACATTTTGAGCTTGTTATCGTGAACAATGAATAAACATAATTTTCATTGTGTGTCGCATATTATTTTGTAAACCACACCGATAAGCTAATTTCAAAAATAATTATTTTTTCCCTAAAAATCCATGTTATTAGATAAGTTTAACGTGAAAATCGCTACAAATGTTTTTGATTGACTACCTACTTACATTGTAAAAATCTTTTCAGCCCCGACTTTAGAGTCATTATCAAGAGACAGCAGAAATAAAAAACTGGAAATGAAATATGGTCTATTTCCAATTCAATCTGCATACTACTTAACTAGAATTCTAATAAAATAGACAATTCAGGGTCTAGATCAAACTTATAGGAGCAGGAAAATTCAGACCCCAAGTTCGATTTAGATTCTGAAACTATTTTAAATCAGTTTGTTTATTTTATCTCTTGGTAATGGTTCTGAAGAAGGACTCGAAACGTCGAGTACATCATGAATTTAGAAGCTGTTCTCTCCCGGAACTTTGAACAATTCATATTTGTGACCGCGGAAGCTTCTGAGAATATATATATTCAAACAGATTATCGGCGCCCCCAAAATTAGAATTGATCGATTGAGATAAATAAGAGCTTACATTGTTCGTCTAGATGTGAACTTTCGAAAGTCATGTGGTATTTTTAAAAATTCAACATGGAGAACCCATTATGAAGAACGGAAAGAAAAATCGAATATTCAGTAAAAAAAGCTTGCAAAGATAAAAATCTGTAATCAATCATTTTTGAAAATCAACCGGGGTTTCTGATTACGAATCCAAGATCAGATTTTGTTTCAACCGATCCGTCCTCACTGTATATATGGCCTGATTCTTAAAATTATTTTATGGGAATTACCTTAGATATGAAATTATGAAATTTGGTCTTCGCGGCTTTGTATTTCCAGCCCGATGGAAACAAATGAACTGATAAGTCTAAGTGATGCCAAAAGTGAAAGATTCTAGTCTGAGCAAGTTCTTCTAGCCTACAAATAAATATATGTTGGACGGGATAGTTTTTCATAACAGTCGTGCTTACGTTACCTGTCCAAGTTCTGGCCAAAATCAGATTTCGATCTTTGTTGCTCCATTTTTAAACCCATGGCAGTTTCTAAAATAAAAGCATTTTAAAGTTCCTAGAAATGGCAGATTGTTGTGATCTATATAATAAAAATAAAGTGGTGTTCTTCAGCAAGAGAAAACAATCGAGGAACATTGAATGTGAACCTAGTAGAGAACACCCTCGTCCTCGTTGCAGCTTGGATACTTAAGGCTACCCGCGTGACGATAGGTTAGGACTAAACTCATCGTGACAACTACTGAAATGGCATAACAACATCTGTCGAGGCAACTGTTGAAGAAAAATGTACAGAAAAAATTAAGAAGTGCTTATTCCAGATGTCGCTGCAACTTCTAGAATACCAGAACTGATAAGAAAAACTTGAGTTAGCATCAATAATTTTAACAAACTTTCTACAGTATAAGGTTACTTGTCCTCTAGACGTTGTTTGTAGCATATTCTTGATTACACCACCATCGAAATAAAACGACGTACATTGAAGGAAACCAAACGTTTCATAGTCTCAATGGCTTTATATAATAAATATAAAGCCATTGACAACGAAGTCAGAATAGACTTTGAAACGTTTGGTTTTCCTTCAATATACTTCGTTTTATTTAGATTGTGGTGTTATTGCCCAAAAAAACATAAAAGTAATAAGGTTACTTAGTAGAAAAAAATAACCTAAAAGCAAGTCACTGAGACAAAACAGCAATTTGCCGAACAGTGTGGTAAAAGCAGTTAATCAAAAGCTATACTAAAAAGTAAGACAAATTGAAGGCTTGATCTAGTTTTGAAAATATGTTGAAGTTATCAGAAAAACAAAACAACTGACATTCTTATCTAGACAAGACAAACAGGGGTAATTTAAAGTCAAAATATACTTGCAAATCTGGTGGATTTTTTTATTAAATGGCATATTGAACTTACCGCAAATGATATCCAACGTACATCTTGAAATATATTGATAAATATCAATGTTTTGGTCACCAACGGTATCATATAATATCTCACTTAATATAGCACTTTGCTCTACAAATATTTGAACAAAGTAATCCAAAACTTTTTGGTTAAAAGCTGGTATGATGGCTTTTCGATGTTTTTTCCAGGTTTTTACTGTAAATATAAATATTATTAAACAATTTAATTACACAAATGTCCTAAAAGTATTGTAATTGTTATATCAAATGACAATAAATATACGACAATATTTTGTTTAAACCAAACTTGTTATTATGACTTACCGTCGGCTGTCATTAACCCAGGTCCTGTAAGGTCCGTAATGAATTTATACAAGTAGTCTTTACTCATAGACTTGGGGTTATTTAAGATTTTATCACAATGTTCTGGCTTGGACACAACGTAAATTAGTTTAGGACCAAACCACATTTTGAAAAATCCATTATACCTTTTTTGCAAATCAAATAGGTGATCATAAATGTCTGTAACATAAAAAATATCAGTTTATGATTTTGTAGTAATAATAATAAAGAAGAAATGAATATTATGACTGCTGCTTAAAAGTAATATAGCTGGCCTAACAAAAAAATACCAAAAGTATCTAGAACCAAGCAATATTTTTTGCAGCAATTAAATACATTTTCCTAAGTTAAAGTGCAAATAATTTGTGAAGTATAGGTAAGATATCTACTAATTATTCCAGGACATAATTATTTTTTGTTTAGTTAAATTACTTCTTTTCAATATACGGATACCCTTATAATATCAATCCGGATTTCTTCCTCTGTCACATCACAGCAATTTTCGCTTAAACTACTGGACGGAAGAAGTTGAAATTTAGCATCAATGTATAGTTTGGTGACCCGACCAGGAGTACATATCCTAAAAGAAGAAATTTTGCTTTTAGGGGTACTTTTGGGGGGAAAACTAAAAAAATCGACCGATATATTTTATTTGTATTTTTAAATAATTTGAATAACAGATTTAATGATTTATAATTTAAAACTTCACCTATTTTGCTCTTTATCTTCCAATCTACAGAGCCTCAACACTCAGTCGATTATAAAAGGCTTCCCTGAAAGTTTATTAGTAAAATAAAGCTCTAATGTTAATTTTTGGTTAAATTAAATACATATGTATTCTTATAAAAATCAAGCGAATCCTGAAGCAGATAAAATAAAAAGTCTATGTGTGGAAAACGAAGTGTATATTTAATATAAATTTAAAACGCTTCCTTTAAAAGAGATTGGGGTAAATGCACTCATTCCCTGCTTGTTTGAAACTGGAATATTAGAATCTTGAAGGTGGTACCGAACCCTTAGTATGGCGAGTCCAACTCGCACTTGACCAAATTATTTAAATTGTATTTATTCTTTGAGATATATATAAAGAATCAGCATGCCCTAAGTTTCAATATAGATGAGTTTATTAATTTTTGTTCAATCAAAGAAACTTTTGTGTTTCTTTATGTTAGCTTTCCAAATCCTTATGGGGCTATGTAAAACATAGATTCATGATTATAATAAAGGGAACAAGCTAGTAATTATTAGTGAAATGATGACTGAATACGACTCTTACTGCGCTTTGGACACCCTGTACTGTATGTGTTGATTACAAAACAGAGAAGGTATGCTATTACGTATCTATATACGAGATAATAACAATATTATTAAAATGACTGTTTAAACTGTAAACATGTATAAATTTAATAGTTAAATACCATATCATTAACTCTATTCAATGTTTTTATATTTCCTATTATCTTTTGTGATAGGATTTACATATACTAAACAAATTTTGTTGTAATAAAAGGTAATGGATTTCTGGAATGCTTACGCAGTATGAACAGGTTGTCATGTAGAAATGAGGTAGCAATAAACTTTGAGATTTATTTGTTTATAAAAACGATTCAAAATGTAAGTCTGGATATCCCAATTAATTAAACGGTAAAAATTCTTTTCCTCAATTTCTGTATTGTTTTATAAATAATAATGGAAAAGTCGCCTCACTTTTTTATATAAAACATATAAAAGATATGTTTTTTCTTAATATGAAAAAAATTATATCATTCAAAATTTGCTTTCTGAATGATAGATATGAGATATTTACTTTGTATTTATGGATTTTTAGGGACATTACAACATTTGTGGAAAATTTTGTTTTTCCAAACATTTCTGACTCAAAATCAGACCAGGTCTCAGTGGAAATTATAAGATAATGAAAAATGTTGGGAGTATCTATTATTAGAAAATGTACAACTTTAATTCTGCCTAAAATTTTGTAAAAAATAGGTTAGAGCCTCTCTCAAAGTTCCTAATTTTTTAGATGGGACACATTAGACCGTTAAGTAAAAAATAAAAATTAAAAATATCTTCAAGCACATTCAAATGAAAAGGCTCATTATGAAGAACAAAAATACATTTTTTAAAGAATTTAAAATATATGGGTTAAAATATATTTGTGTAACGTCGAAAAAGTATTTAAAGTGGGGCCTGAGAATTAGTACCTACATTAGATAAAAAATATATACATAAACAAAAGTTTAGGGTTTTACCAAAAATTTTGTGTGTTTTGAGTTAATAATGTTGAATCGTTAACCGAAATGAATTGGTGTAAAATGATGTGGAAAAACAGTTTAGATATAATATTAGCACCCCCCACAAGAAGATCAAGGAGATGAATGACATCTGGTGGTAAAAAATATGATAGAAAGTTATATCAGACAGATGGAATGAACACAATATGGCTGATTATTGCAGATTTATCATTTGGAACAAAATAGCTCGAAGAAATCACAACAAAAAACTTTCTTTATACTGAATGATGCATCAAAAGGTGAAAATATCAAATATTCAACATTTTCCCCACATCTATCTTATCAAGAAAACTACGTGTGTACTAATAATACATAGATCCAGCATACTCAAAAACAATTAAAGGCTTCTGGTTCCAAATCTTTTCCAAGACCTATGTTTTTTATGGACTGCTTCTATTTCTAGAAATATACTAAATGTAAAATATTCCTCATTGATTCAAATATGTTGGTTAAATAACGAAATCTTGGCCAAGCTTACATCATCCTACAGAAATGTACAGTCTGGACTGACGTTTGCATAGCAACTTAGATAATTTATAAATATTTTTTCCGTTTACAGATAAATTCTTATGTCGATCCAGTGCCCCACCGTACAAAGTAATATCAATGTATTAACTTTATTTTAAGACAGGGACTATCTGGCAGATCATTGCTTATTTGAAATATTAAATGCTAACAAGTAATGAATAACGATAATTGAAACCAGCTAACAAAGACCATAATCATAGAGTATTTGGTACCGCGTTTATCTGAAAATAGAATGATAATCAGAAAAAACTACAAAAGTACTACTAAAATGAAGTACAAACTTTAATAGAGTAATACGAGGTAACAAAATGTCTAAATTGACATATTACTACAAAGACGGAAGAAATATAAGAGCCGAATGAAAATTTAGGGAAAACGGAAAGTTATTACAATGGTTTAATTAAATATTATAGTGTAGAAAGATAAGTCACATATTACAGCTGAGACAATATTAACAATGCGAGCTAAACTTATGCTTGAACAGATCATTGATATGTAAATTGCAAGGAAAGAATCGTTTTTTTTTTAACACCGAAAAGTTAAACAAATATTAGAAAGCTGGGCAAAGTAACATGTGAAATCGGCCTAAATATGTACCTAATATAAAAAAGCCACACAAAAAAATATAACCAGTAGAATTGGAAGCTGTGACCAACTAGGTTCATTTTAGATGAATTGAGTAATACAACTGATTACAAACTTAAACTTTATTTGGGAATTGTGATGTGCAAACATCAAAGGAATGTCAGAATCCCTAAATTAAAAGTATTAAAAGTTGAGCGTTTTTAAAACATTAATTTGATATAATGTGACTCAATCCTTTTCATACTATTAAATACTAATAGAACTCGTTGCTAATTTTAGTGTCTTATTACACCCTGGATAATGAATCTCGTTGAAAACACTACTTTTGTAAATATCTAGCACACTTTTTTCACTGTAATTGTTATAAGACTTGTAATGTATTAGATTTTCATTAAAGACTTCTCATACAATTGGACAAAAGGTACAATTGATTGTATGATTTTTACAGGATTTTCAATGAAGTTTTTCTACATTTTCCATAGATTTGTCAGTTTTTTCAACAGTCTGTCTAGCTCTACATGGGCTATACTTGAAAAATCGCCTTTAGATATTTGCCACTTATTTGCCAGAATATGCTCTCAAGAGGTGATTCAAATACAAATAGAGTTTGAACTTCAACTTCTAGAAAGCAGAACATACAAGCATCAGAAAGAAGAGCTGGACTCTATATGTGTAAAGGGTTACTAAGCAGGATTGATTAAGAACCCAAGATATCTGAATTTGAGCACTCCAAGGCAGGTAGACGTTAAACAAATTCCAGAAATCAATCAATAGAAAAACACAATAAAAATAAAAAAGGTTTCTCTCAATTAAAATGGAAGGTAGGAAGACTGAAGGACTGATGCAGTTCCATGATTTATATATAGACACAGTGGTAATAAGGGAGCTCTATTTACAAACAGGTAGCATTTTTTGAAATTTTGTTCTTTTGATGATAGCGCAACTGGTGATAGATCCCAGTTAAAAACAAAATCTCTAAAAACGACATCAAAATTGAATATAAATAATTAAAGAAAAAATACAAAATAAACACTACACTTACCATCGGTGTGTAACATTGCAAACTTGTAACCATATCCAATGAATGGCAAATGCAGAGGTCCAGGAACATTGTCTGGAGGAAAGAAGGTTTTCCTGTTATTCCACACAAAAACAGCATAAAACAAAACTGCAGTAAATAGTAAGCTGTAAAAGATTCCGTTAGTCGTTAAAGTAAGATTCCCAAATAGCAAAGATATCAGCATTTTTGTCAGTTTCATAGTTTTCGAATAAATATTTTAAAGATTTTGTAAGGTGTATGGAATTCAGTCCGAGGTTGGTGAGAGACTAAAAGTTCGGATATCAAACATAAAGGACATAAAATGCGTTATTTGTTTGGTTATCAAAAACACATCTGCTTTACAACAATAATTGAAGTTGTTACTAATGATTTGCTAGTCATTTAATAAATAATTGAAGTATTATAAAATTAAATGAAATTAGAGGTAAAAACATATATATGTTGTGTTAGACCTTTGACTATAATAGATTAGTAGTTACATATTTTCACTTTGTGTATCAAAAATTGAAACAAAAACATATTTACATATGGGACAGGATTTATTTTCTGAAAAATTGCATAAAATCTTAGTCTGATCCACAAAAATTGACATGAATACTGTTACTGATATGATGTTTTTTATACAATGTTTGGACATACTTATTTATTTGCCTAATATTTTATTGACATGATAATATTTTTTAAAACGAAGTAGATTTAAATAGAACGTTGTTTCATAGTATTCAGTGCAGAGAAAGAAAACTAAAATTGGTCGTTATAGAGATCTTAATGAGAGTTTGAAAACATAATATTTATATTATTTTTTGAAAAATATTTACTTTATTATTCTTTTGATAATTCTTTTTTTATTTTTTCCTTGCTTTCTGTTTATTAAGCACTGTTGAATTTTTTCTGTTTTATTATAGACGATTAAATTATAAATTATTTGTTTTCCCTGAGAATATGTTCTATATAAATATAAAGGCCTTTCATTTCAAAGCTAGCTACCCAAAATAGCCTATAAAATTTGCATTTCTCTCTACAAGACTGTATGTAGTATTCTTGAAAAAGTTACTGTTAAAGACCTTGGTATCTTTGGCAGATCAGTTGGTTTTTCCAAACACATTGTCCACATAATAAAGCCTATGAGGTTATAAGGCTTTTCTAAAAAAACTAGTAATGGGCTATAAAACATTTGGACTATCTTGACAGTTTACAAAAGCTTGGACCTTCTCATCATTTTGCACGTCTGCTAGATATGGTTTAGTCCAAATTTCAATGGTATGCTGTGGATCCCATATGCTTCTAATATTCCTTCTTTTCGTTACTTTTAAGGTGTAAAAGGTTACAACCCGTCGATCAAATCTAATACTATAATACGAGCAATGTTTGTATATATATATATATATATATATATATATATATATATATATATATGTAACTGAGTTCTGGAAAACGGCTCTAACGATTTTGAGGAAATTTTCCCATATGAAAGTTTCGATGGATAGAAATCAATTAGTGAATGTCTCATCTTTTTGAACGCAAGACAATATACATTAAATATTATATATTGTTTCTGGTCAGGGAACCTTCATCAGTTGCGCTTCCCACAATTGAATGTCCTCTCGAAGACTTCTTTATGTATTTGATAAATTTCGTTAAATCTGAAGACAAAGGAATGAAATCTCGAAGAGAGTATTCAATATCACTGAGAGGTGAAATAACCTGAAAATTTTATCGTGACATTTTGTCCTAGGAGTTAAGGGAGAACAGCAATTACACAGAAAGGCTCTAGATTCGGAACCTCTTTTTGCTAATTCTCTCGAAAACTTAGAGGTCGGTCTTACATCTCGCGTCTTCAAATTTAACGAAATGTATCAAATACATAAAGAAGTTTTCAAGAGGACATTCAATTGTGGGAAGCGCATCTGATGAAGGTTCCCTGACCAGAAACAATATATGTTACATATAATATATATTGTCTTGCGTACAAAGGAATTACACCTCGAAGAGAGTATTCAATATCTCTGACAGGTGAAGTAACCTGAAAATTTTATCGTGACATTCTGTCCTAGGAGTTAAGGGAGAACAGCAATAACACAGAACGGCTCCAGAATCGGAAACCCTTTGTGCTAATTCTCTCGAAAATCCTAGATGTCGGTCTCACATCTCGCCTCTTCAAATTTAACGAAATGTATCAAATACATAAAGAAGTTTTCAAGAGGACATTCAATTGTGGGAAGCGCATCTGATGAAGGTTCCCTGACCAGAAACAATATATGTTACATATAATGTATATTGTCTTGCGTACAAAGGAATGACACCTCGAAGAGAGTATTCAATATCTCTGACAGGTGAAGTAACATGCAAAGTTTATCGTGACATTCTGTCCTAGGAGTTAAGGGAGAACAGAAATTACAAGGAACGGCTCCAGATTCGGAACCTCTATGTGCTAATTCACTCGAAAATCCTAGATGTTGGTCTCGTGTCTTCAAAAATATGTTAGATGGGCAATATGAGTTGCTATGATGGATGGTTAAAATATAGCGTCAAACGGAAGTATAGTATGGCTAGAAAAAGCAAGAAAAAATAATTGTATAGGGTACCTCATAAGCAGTTGGAAATTAATGACAGCTGACATACAGGGCTGAGTAAAAGTATTGTTACGCAGGTTGCCAAAAAAGTGTTAATAGAATGTTTTACCTATAGTGTAGCTTATTAGCTTTTGCATTTACAAGGGGATTGCAATATAGGATATACTGGAATTATAATTATATATGGTGGTTTAAAAAAAATTACAATAGGTGGCCATAAACAAATGCATATACAGGGTTGTTAAAACATATGGTGGTGTGAAATTATAGTGATACAGTGTGATTTAAAATATGTTATATTCGGTAGCCAGTAAAAAGTTGCATATATAGGGTGCAGCGGAATAATAGTTACAAAAAGTGTTTACAAAAATATTAGAATATAAATGAAATAATTTGGAAACGAAAGTGTTTGTAGAATGGCCAAAAGCGGTCGCATATAAAGGGTTGTTGGAATATGGAATCCAGTGGAATTGTAGCGTGATTAAAAAATGTTAGAAAAAAATGTTTGAATGGGTTTTTCATATGAAGTTGCATATATAGGGTTGTTGAAACATAGGGGGGAGTTGAATTGTAGTAACACCATGTAAATAAGAAATGTAAGAAAAAGGTATTACGTTAGGGAGTTTAAATTAGTTTACATAACAAATGTCCGATTATCTGGATATATGTACGTTTATGATAAAACCTTGAATTTACGGGTGAAGCTCTGTCACCCAGGTACTCAATATATAAATGCAAAGAAAACAGTGACAAACACCCTAAGTGATAAATTACTTTCTTATATATCCTAAATTTGAAATTAAGAAAATTTTCGAAGAAAGTGTGACTTTCCTTTGACCTCTACGGATTTTTGCTTTCCATAAAAGACAATATGCTTTACATTATAGAAAAAAATATAAAGAATCACCTTTGAATGTAACTTAGTTGAATATAACTTTTTTTTTCTGAAGTCGCTTATAATTCAATATTTCATTCCATTGAAGATAGAAGAAGACTTCTAGTACTGTTATATGCGAATAGAAAAATAGAATAGAATATATAAAAGGCTTACACCTAAATGCGTATAAATAATAATAGCAGAGCTGCACCTTGTATGAATTTGTGTTGTAATGTGATTTTATGATCCACTTATATATTATGCTATGCTATTCAAATATCTAAATTGTCGTCAGATTTGACAATTACCTGTCGAAGATTAGTCAAAATTTCCTGTCAAAATGAAATGAGTTCAGTTCGCGTAAAAAATGAAGAGACGTGTTAAAACTGTGCCATGCCAACCTCAGTAGCCAGCATAAAACAGGCGGCAACACAATCGACCCCGACAGATACAAAAGATGACCAGAAGGAGAAAAAACTCAGCGTTCTAGAATCCCATGGATATTATTTAGGCAAAACCATTGGAACAGGTTCATATGCAACAGTGAGGGTAGCTCATTCAGAAAGACATGATGGTGATGTTGCCATCAAGATCGTCAGTAAGTTTTCAGCCCCGGCAGATTATCTTAAGAAGTTCTTACCCAGAGAAATAGAGGTTGTAAAAGGTTTAAGGCATGCCAATCTTATAAGGTACGGTAAATTATTGTTAAAGCTATAACATTTTTTTGCAATTTATGTTTTATTCAGTATTGAATTACTTTATTTTAATTCAAGTTAATTCTTCTTGCAGTAACAGATTAGTTTCCAACTTTAAATTAGTTTTAATTGTGAGTCATCGGAAAAACGTTTTTTCTTCAATTCTAATAGTTCTAATTTGTTTTTTAAATTCCGAAAAGATTCGTAACTTATAATTAGACACGTCAGGACTATCTGGGGAGTATTTTAAAAAAATCAAAAATTGATGTATGTTAGTTACTCCTAATAGTTACGATTTATATAATATCGTAGGGATCTAGTAAAGATAATGAATTCAATTCTCTTAACGGAATCGATAGTAAAATAAAGTTTGGCCATCAATAAGTGTCATAGTTAAAATATCACTGAATTTCCAACAGATATAGGTATACAGTGATGGGCAAATGTGTGGAACCAAGTAAATATCTCTGGAATTATTAGAGATATCAACATGAAATTTGGAAGGTGGATACTGCAGTAGATTGCGTATTTGTTTCGAATTTTTTTTTTAAATTTTGAACTTCCCTCTTTTACCGGAAGTAATGTCGATTTTAAAATTTGTAATGAAACACCCTGTATACTATTTTAGTTTCTGATGAAACATTTTATTGCGAATACAGAAATATCGGGTTTGATATTGTTTACTTCAATACCTATTGAGATATTAACAGAAAATTAACTAAGAAAAGGAAAAATTCGATGGTAAACTGGGTTCAGATTTCATTTACGCCCGATATAAATAAACCGCTCGGTAAGGATTTGTATTTCTATTGGCCAATCGGTGGCATTATACCGTCACAGCCAACAGCACTGCTTGTTCCATAGTCGAATACACATGCGTTTGTTTAAATCAGGCGCAAATTAAATCTGAATCAAGTTTAGTAGTCCATGAAATTCATTGCAGAAGTGACAGTAAGTTATTAGTTTTTTTTTATTTAAACGTAAAAAGATTGTATCAGTTTAATTTGATCGTAAAATGGCCGAATTAAGTGAAAGAGAAAGAATAGAAATATTAATGATGATTGGGTATGGGGAGAGGAAAATGACGCATCAAGTCGTTTGTGACCTTTTTAACATTGTTCATCCGAATACACAAATATCCCGTTCAGTAGTGACGAAGACGATTTCGACAGACGTTTGCAATTTTGTGAAACGACGATGGATATTTGTAACCGTGATAATAATTTTATAAGAAATGTGGTGCTTTCAGACGAGACTACATTTTGTTTAAATAGTACGGTTAATCGACATAACTGCCGCTACTGGTCGCAAAATATTCCTAATTGGGTACAAGAGGCTTATACACAACATCCCCAAAAATTGAACCTTTGGGTCGGCATTTATAACAACAGAATCTTCTTCCTACAAGAAACTTAAACGGGAATAGGTATTTACAGCTCTTGGAGACACAAGTTATTCCGGCATTGGAGGTAAATGGACAATTGCCAAATAATATCTGGTTTCAGCAGGATGGAGCACCACCCCATTACGCTCGCATTGTTCGAGATCATTTAGATAGGACATTTCATCACAGATGGATTGGAAGAAAGGGTACTTATGAATGGCCTGCACGAAGTCCCGACCTTAATCCACTAGACTATTTTCTGTGAGGTTACTTAAAGTCTAAGGTTTATGTTGATAGACCAAATAATTTGCAAGAATTAGCTGCAAGAATAACTCACGACATCCAGAGAATTACACCAGAAGTAATAGCTAATGTTACTAGAGAATTTAAAAACCTTGCAACTTGCATATTGTCAAGAAGTAAACGGTGCTCAGTTTGAACATCTAATACATTAAGTTTAGTTAAGTTTCAATGTTTAGAAAATCACTTAGATTTAGTTAATAATTATGATTATGTATTTCTTTAATGGATATTAGATTTTTCGTTTCCTTAATTACTTTTCTGTTAATATCTCGGTAGGTATTGAAGTAAACAGTATCAAACCCGATAATTTTATATTCGCAATAAAATTTTTAATCAGAAACAAAAATACTATACAGGGTGCTTCATTGCAAATTTTAAAATCGACATTACTTCCGGTAAAACAGGAAGCTCAAAATTGTAAAAAAATTTGGAAACAATCTACTGTAGTATCCACCTTCCAAATTTCATTTTGATATCTCTAATAAATATAGAGATATTTGCTTTGTTCCACACATTTGCACATCACTGTATATCTCAGAATCAACTCCTCATCACTATAGAAAATTCTTAAAACTTTATATATCTGAAGTTGATACAATTACCGTTTTTTAAATATAATTGTATAATAAATCATAATTTTATTACTACGAAATGCTTTAGTAGTGTCCACAATGCACTCCAACTTTCTAAAACCACCAACTATAACTTCAAGATAGTGAAACTATTATATTAATTGATACTTAGTAAAATAAAAATATTTTATTATTAATTAAATTGACACAATAAATTCTTGTCTGTAGATATGTGCAGTGTAACTGTCGCTGTAGAATGAATGGTTATGTATTAGCAAATTGTGTTCCTATCTTATACGGGAGTGATAGGCTGCACAGCTCCTGGATCTGAATCCTATTAAGCACTTCTCAACACTCAACGGAACTTAGTTAACCTCATTTTCTCTCTAAAGAATACATATATATTTATGGTAAATGAATATGCAGGTGATATTTTGTATCTAATTATTTCCTCAGGCACTAAGAAGTGTTACAAGCTCAAAAAGAATGCTTTACACAATATTGAACTATTTGATTTTATTAAATTAAAATAATTAGGAAAGTTAATGTCTTGAAGTAAAAATGTGCTAAAGTTAACTCTGTTTCTTTAATTAGATGTTTGATTTCCAAACGGCTATATGCCTGTCTAAATGGTTACATTTTCAATGTGTTCCTAGTTGAGATGACAATGTTTGTAGAGAGCCATGGTCTTCAAATTGGTTGTTTTGCAAATAGAATGGGTTATCTCTGTTGTGTGGAGCATTTCGGAGATAACAGACATTATGAGAACCTAGTTTTGGTAGATTCAGGTTAAAAAAAAGATGTAAACACTTCAGTTAATATGAATGAACGGAGTGGTAAAATCTTGTCCTAATTTCTAGATTCTTGCTCCTCATTTAAATAAAAAGATTTGGTGTCAGCTAGTTATCAGGGTTTGCTTGGAGAAAGAGAACCACCTAAGTCAAAATGAGTTACCATAACATGTACAATTAGAAAACTAAGATTGGGGTATAAGAATAGCGTAGCTCTAAGAGAACAGTAGGTGCTGAGGCAGGTCCATTGACAGTTTATACAGGATTGGTCGATATATGTAAATTTTTCCGAAAGCATACGTCACTAAATGCACGTAACCTTTTCTAATTCAGTTGGTGCAAATATCACATTAAACAGAGCAAACAAAAGCAGAAAAAGTCTTGAACTGCCAACAAACAAAGCTCCACAACAACTCGAGAGCGGGCCAAAGAGACAGTAATACTACACAAGGCTGCTGGTTTGCTTCGAAATTTTTTTAACATGGGTCAAGCAATCCTTTGTAAACTATCCTTGATATCAATCATGTCTTGAAAGAATACGTTGTGCCCAAAAAATGCAAACTCACCTCTAATGGCCGAGCAAGAATCTAAACTTCTCAAAATCCGAAGTCGAAGATGAGAAATTTGATCACTATACTATTTATTCCCAAACAAATAAAGACTGAGATCTTTAACTTTCCTTTTTTGATTTTTTTTTTCAGATTTCTACAAGCTATCGAGACCACTCACAGAGTGTACATTGTAATGGAATATGCTCAGAATGGAAGTCTTCTAGATATAATTCGAAAAGACTCCCATATAGATGAGAGCAGATCAAGGAAATGGTTCAGGCAGTTAGTCGATGCTGTAGACTATTGTCATGAAAGAGGAGTTGTCCACAGGTATAGTATATGGTGGAAACAATATCTATATCGATTTTTGGATTTTTCTGATTACCTAAGTTGAAGTTAATTTTAAGTTTTTATTAATATCTATTAAGTAATACTTTTACAGGGATATAAAGTGTGAAAACATGCTGATGGACAGCGGATGGAATGTGAAACTTTCAGATTTTGGATTTGCCAGAAGCAATCTTCGTGCTAAAGATGGTACTCTAAATCTCAGCGAGACATACTGTGGAAGCTATGCGTATGCCTCACCAGAAATATTACGTGGTATACCATATCAACCACAGTACGCAGATGTATGGTCAATGGGCGTGGTCTTGTTCGCAATGGTGTACGGCCGGCTTCCTTTTGATGACAGTAACTACCGAGAGTTACTCAAACAGGTATATTTATATTTATTTTTTTAAATCAAATGGTATCATGTTTTCATAATATAGCTATCTGGTACCATATAAACATTGTTACTACATACGGAGCCGGTTATTTCAAAAGTTCCATGATCGCGAGTTTGAAACGATTCTGTGAATATGACGGTTAAAAAAGTAACATACCAAGCTATTATTAAATAATAAACTCATCATAGTTGTTTGTATTCGAATTCTGTTGAATAGGGTTTCCAAATAAGTGTGAAGATCTATTTTCGAAGTGACAAAGTTGTTAAAGGAAAGGAAATACCGTTTTGATATACGTACAAGAATAAAAGTTTTAAGTATTTCCCAAATATTTTCATGGTACCTTCCAATTTTGCAGTTATAGCAAAAGTTTTATCAATACAGTGGTGTGCAATCCTAACTTTTACAAAACTGCATTTGTACTCATTTTGTGTAAAAGAAAAATGGTATTTAAATTTCTGGAAAAAATACCTACACATTCTAACAATTTCCTCTGTAGTTTTGTAGGTTTATACTTGGAGAGGTGTTCAATATTTTCAGTTGTTTTAAGCAATCTCTTAAACTTCAGTTTTTTTATAACAAACAACGGTTTAGCTCCATATCTTTTTTTGAACGACTAACTTCTGTTGGATTCAATATTTTTGGTGTTGCTGTTTATAATCCTTTATTATATTTCACAGGTATCAAACAAAGTAAATTTCCCTAAGGAACCAAAAATATCTGGTAGTTGTCGGGCACTTATTAGTAAAATTCTGGCACCATTGAAATCAAGAATCAGAATAAGCGGCATAAGACATGATCCTTGGTTCACACTCGAAGAAGTAACTGCAGGTAACTTCAAATAAGTTGGATTTCTCTAAGAATGTACATCATTAAACACCTGAAAAGAACTGCCAAAAGTGGCTTTAATATAATTAAAATATTGCTAAGCTATAATCAGTAACAGCTAAAGAGAAATTACATGGGGAGGGACTTGCTAACAAAAATATAGTAGCAATAGTCTTTTTTATTATTTTTAAATTTAAATTTTTTCTTGGAATACAGTTCAGCTCGTTCAATTAGAATAAAACGGGCGAAATTAACATAAGAATGGAGATTAGAACGATTGAAACTAAATACTCAAATGGTAAACAGATGTCAAAAATGTAAAATAAATCCATGGATATTAAGACAACCTAATCGTAAGAACCTCTTAGATAGATAGAAACGTGGTCAACCATTAGGAGAAAAGAATTGTTGAATAGCTGTTGAAATACATACTTTGGTCATCAAGGTTTGACAGAAAAAAAAAGGATGTAGCTTTAACGTTTGGAGAAAACCTTGTCAAAAATAAAAAATGAAAATAAACTATTTTGTAATTTTTGAATTGGCTCGTGTAATTACATCAATCCACAATTAATTATTAATTACTTAATGATTAAGTCTTGTTCAACCTAGCAACATGTTTAAGCGATTCTCTCGGTTGTAGACAAGAGAATTAGTGTGATAAAGCAAGGAATAATTTTTGAAAGTCGTAATGACTCGACCATTTACAATTCTATGGCATCATTTGTTTCACGAGGGTAACCTTTGGTCAACGATTGGATATAACAATTTAGGAAATCCCAGCGACGTCAGATTCTTTCTCTTTTTAATCATTCTAGTTTACCCTCAAAATTCCTTTTCTAGCTTCTTTTCCAAATTGATTTCTAAATAGTTTCGAAAATAAGAAGGCAATGAGCAGATTTTCTTATACTTGTTTTCGTTTTATCTTGTTATTTTTTTTTATTTATTCAAATGTGGAATTGGTCTCCCCCTCTCAAAATCAAAATTATTGTTTAACCTTTGCTGTAAGCTTTAAGTGAAGTCCTAGACTCTCATTTGCTTCTAAATTTAGGCTCCGTACTTTCCAAAATACACGAGGATAGGTGCGAATTTTGTATATTTGCTTATTACTAATTTATTCAAATATTACAAAAAAAATATTAGCATTTTTCATAACAATCTTAAGACGAATCCCACCTTACCTGACCGTTATAATTTTATTCAAAATTACTATAATTATATTATAAATAAACTTTACTTGTTACCGGTAAAGCCAGAGGTTAACTAAATCCTCCATTTACAACTATTTGGGAGATTTTTTACGACTGCCTATTTCTCGAAATCGATGAGATCAATTCTTCAATAAAAAAGCAAGCTTTATCAATCAGTTTGGACTTGAATTCTATCGCAACGGCAATAGGGATTTTTTTTATTATAATGCCACTTAGTCAGCACAAATATAAGAAATATTTTCTTTAAAAGCTTAACGCTAACAAGCATTTTATTTGTCGTGTTTTGTACCCACGAATCTCAAAAGAAAGTATTCTTTATAATTGTAAGTAACGTGAAAGTTAATCCGATTTTAACGTTGATTGTAGGCAGTTAAAGTTTTTAATTCCCTGCAGTTTATAAGACTTTTGATGTTGATTTAATTGAAACTTTTCGTTTTGTCAGATTTTAATCTCATTGTTTTAAGAAAATTTCCTAAAATTCTT
The DNA here is from genome assembly GCA_034190945.1 of Octodonta nipae. Lineage (NCBI taxonomy): Eukaryota > Metazoa > Arthropoda > Insecta > Coleoptera > Chrysomelidae > Octodonta > Octodonta nipae. The sequence continues at coordinate 305,271 of CM067217.1, read as the reverse complement.
ATAAATATTTATTAAATGAAAATGTTTAATCTAACGCCCAAGTGGGTGTATACAAGATGAGTTAATAATATGTGGACAGAATATTGGGACTACACTGATAATAATTAATAATTAACTGATACTACAATTGCAATTTCCACAAATTACGTTTTTGAAAACTGTCCGACGCGTTTCGACTAATGTCTTTGTCAAGGAACTAGACTAACTTAGTCAAAATGCGTCGGACAGTTTTCAAAAACGTAATTTGTGGAAATTGCAATTGTAGTATCAGTTAATTATTATAATGAATTTCCAACAAATATCGGTCGAATCAATTCAGTACTACACTGATAGATAATTTATAGTTCATTGGAATTTCAACACATATACAGGGTGATTGACATTCTAGTTGCATTATTGCATATTTGAAATTTAATATAATACTGGAATTCCATTTGAAAATATAATCTTATTCAAATTAAAGTGACAATATAATAATAATAAGCTTTATTACCCAACAGGAAAAACCCAATTACAAAGTAAATATGGAATATGATTACTTTTAACTCTACAGAACTATATGTAAATAGTTACTATATAATGATTAATATATCTTTACTAGTGTGATAACTAATATTTCATGAGGTATATCGGTAGAAATACAAAACATTTATTTAAATATAGTAATAATTAAGTAACAAAAGTCATCTCAATCATTTAGACAAAAACATTTCATCAGATTTAGCAAGTATATATGAGAGATTGTTATAGTGGATACCAAAGCTTGAGCTAATCCTATTAAAGTTTCGGCACATATTATGAATAGGTGAATTCAGCATAAGATTTGTCCAGGATTTAATTATATAGAAAGCATGACCTCTGCGAGAGTTATCATTTGGTACCACACAATTAATTCTTTCCAACAAGGTTGGTGCATCAACTCGGTTTAGTAGTAACTTGTATAAAAAACTTAGGCTGGTATTAATTCTTCGATGTTCGAGGGACTGAACACCTAAGCCCATAAGTAGACATTGAGGATACCCTGTTATGGATAGGTACCACTAGACCTGAAACACAGAAATTTCAAAAACTTTCTCTGCACTCTTTCCAATGTGTTCTTTTGATTGCTATAAAAGGGGCTCCAGACTAAAGACGCATATTCTAGTTTGGTACGAATGAGACTAAAGAAAAGTGTTTTTATTGCTTCTAAGTTTGTAAAAACTCCACAGTTTCTGAATATACAACCCAAGACTTTCATGGATGAGGAGTTTACGACAGAAAAGTGATTAGAAAAATCCAATTTGCTGTTATATAGGACACCAAGGTCTTTGACTTCATCGCATCTAAGTAGTGGAATATCTTTGAGTTGGTAAACAAAGTGAATGGGTTCAATCTTATGAGTATATGAGCAAACTTTGCATTTTGATATGTGCAAGAATAACATGTTTGAATTACACCAGGAATCTAATTTATTTAATTTTGTTTGTAATAACTGACAATCTTCAGCAGAATTTATTGCTAGGTATAACTTTATGTCATCTGCGAAAACTAATCTCTTACAGTCCAGTTCAAGTGAAATATCGTTAATGAAAATAAGAAACAACAACGGTTCTAGGGTGGACCCTTGCGGGACGCCTGAAATAGCAATAAAATTAATTGATTTAAAACCGTTGTATGACACATACGACGTTAGTAGTGCGCATAGTTCGTTACTAAAACCAAAATTTCTTAATTTTGCTACCAAAATAGAGTGATCCATTTTATCGAAGGCCTTTGAAAAGTCTGTGTACAATACATCCACCTGGCCTCGCACGTTCATTTCTTCCGCAACGAATTGAGTAAATTCAATAAGGTTAGTCGTTGTTCAGCGATTTTTCATGGTCATGCTGAAATGGAGAAATACGGTTTTGTATTTGGGGGTAGATAACATTATAGACAGAAATCTCAAAAACCTTTGCAAAGTTGCTCAGAATAGTTATAGGTCTATAGTTAGTTATGTCCACTGGATTTCCGTTTTTAAGGATAGGGCATACACGAGCCACTTTCCAAAAGTTAGGAAAAGTATGTGATTCAAGTATTTTATTGAAGATAACTAAAAGTGGATAGGCTAGGACGGGAGCACAATCTTTAATTAAAAAACTTGGTATTTTGTCATTTCCAGATGTCAGTTTGTTTGGAAGTTTTTTGATTGCCTTTAGAATATGTTGTTCCGTAAATTTAGGTAATTGAATAAGTGTGGAATTAATTTTAGAAGCTTCTAGAGGTTGATTAGGGGGAGTGTCGACAAATACGCTTTTGAAGTATTCTGCGAAACCATTAACTATTTGATCCGGGCTATCAAGCGGGACATTATTAAGAGACATTGTTCCAGGAATTCTAGTAGATCTTTTCTTAAGTTGGATAAAAGACCAAAATTTCCTTGCGTCTGAAATTAAATTATTTTCAATGGAGAGAATGTAGAGTTTATAAGCTTGATTTATCTGTGATTTAACGAGACGTCTTAGCCTAGAAAACTCGCTGTAATAGTAATCCCTTTTGTGGCACAGTAAGAAGAATTCATCATTGTCATTTGGGCTCTTCGTAAAATGGAGGGTAGCTAATAGTTCAATTGAAGCCCTCTTTGATACCGGACACTTTTGATATTCAACTGTTTCCAAATGTCAGCATTTTGATAAATTTCAAATAACTCCCAGATTGTGCGTTGTGTCATACACATATTCAGACTAAAATTGACTGAGGAATCTACTTATGTAATAATATACAGGGTACTTCGTTTAAAAAATTCAACTTCTACCCCTCATTCTTCACTGCCGGGAGATTTTTATAACATATATCAGTAAAGCGACAATCTTCCGTCTACGCACTATTGGCCCAACCGGTATGGGTCGTTATTTCAGAACATTCTATTTCACATTTCTGTGCATTTGAACGCATTTCAAAAAATGCTTGAAATTTGAAAATAATTGTAAATATGTTAATAAAATTATCAAAGGAAACATTTTTTGGCGTATAAATGCTAAGATATATCAAAAATATTTCAACTTTTGAACTATTGCTTTATTTAGGTTTAGTATGTTTTAATTTTTAAAAATGAAAAGTGGCGGTTTGATTTGGAGGTGAAAAAGGGGTGAATAAAGACATTATTGCTATTTCCGGCCAAAATTGAGTTCATAGAAAAAAATTAAATGCAAAAGTTGTAGATCTCAAAAAGATCTATAATTTTCATATTGATGACTTTTTCACATAACCTCAAAATTAGCTCAAGAAACGCCAAAAACTGCATTTTCAAATTTCATTTTTAATTTTCACAGAAATTGTTCGAGTTTAATGAATAATTGTACAAGACAGCTCTTATAGTCACAAACTAGGAAAACAAATTTCATATTAAAATATTAAAAACACTTTTTTCAAACGAAAATTCTCCTTCGGAAAATCCTCGTAATTGTTCCGTGGGGGCTCATTATTCTCGCTTTTACAACTTCATTCAATTTAAATTAAAAAAATAGTGCTCACAATAGAAGACCATGCTCAACAATGCTCAAATCCTCATTAATGCTTAATTGTTATTAATATGTTTAAATTTTTAAAAAAGTCAAAAAACAAACTTCACCATTAAATTCTCCGGGAAAAAAAAACTGTGTAAAAGTTATTTCAGTAAAAGTTTTATTAGCACACATAAATGTTATTAATGTTCAATAAATGTTAAGATTACTTAAAAAAACATACACTTCGTTACATTTTCACTTTTTATTTTTTCAAATTTGACAAGATGATCTTTTTGACATCTACAACCTTTACATTTAAATTTTTTTTCTAGGACTTCAACTTTGGTCATAAATCGCAATAATGTCTTTGTCCACAACTTTTCCACCCCCAAATCAACCTTCCTTCTTTTCAGTTCTTGTTCCTCTACAACCTCCACCTACCAAACTTTAGATAACATTTTTTTTATTTACCTAAAAATGATCTAATTTGCCTGGACTATTAGTTTTAAACAATTTTGGGATTCTCCTCACTATCTTCGATTGGTCACGCTATAGATATACAAGGAATTTGCAGATAAACGGAAAGATTTGGGTACATTTAAGGCCAGTCTTTTATACTCTGCAACCTCAAAATTTAGATAAGAGCTCCAAACAATTTTTCTAACAGCCGCCCTATTCAAACAAATGTTTTTTAAATGTGCGCTTCAAGAAACAATCATTTCATCAATGTGTTCAACTCGTAGTGACATCAATTGTGATCCGAGGGTGTCTAGGGTGTCAAAACCCCCTCCATATGAAATAAAAATATAATACAAAATAACCACTTGAAATAGTTTGGAAAAAATGCTACTGCTCCTGGGTGATATATGGTTGTGAGAGCTTGTTCCTGAACACTTAATTGTATGAATACTTCCAGTTGTACAAAGGTCTATGGAAAGATGCGTCATTGGTTAATAAGAAATTAAACCAAACTTACAGATGTCATCCACAGAGTTAACTCCATGAAATGGTAGAAGGCAGAACTACAGTACAACATGTGGGATACAAAGGAAACCCAATAGTAACCCAGGAATGCAAAAGGACCAAACAAAACTCCTAATGTAAAATGCGACTACGATATGAGGAAAACCACACGCATAACACTTTTCTAGAAAGTTAAGAATTGAAGTTTACATAAAAAATGATAAATGAAAATGTAAGAGAAGCTACATCATGAAATAATTAAAGTTAGTGTATGATAGTGGAATAATTCCTCCAGTTTCGATCACAGAGTATTATAAAACCTAAACGAACTTCATATGACCAACAATTCGTCCTGGAGTTTTGTATATAAATAATCTGAAAAAAGGATATTAATAAGACTGCAATAGGCACAAAATTTGTTCTCTGAATTGCAGTTCGAATTCTGAATTTGTAAAATTGGTAAAAAATATGTTATATTTATGTTTATAATAACTTCCTTTATATAATTCTTTCGTCTTATTTTGAGTTTAATTTATTAGTTCATATTTAGAAATCCTGACAACTCTATTATTAATAAATTTTATTAACTAATAGTGAAAATAGTGGCTCGATCTTTTACAGGTACAAGTGGACAAAGCGCAGAATCATCAGACGAAAGAAAAATGTCGGTTCCTAGCAAAGATCTAATTCCGGCGACTTTAATTACCAAAGAGCAATTAGAGAAACAAGCGAAGCCAAGAGATAGAGACAGAAGACGAAGTACCTTAGAAGAATCAGATTTACAAACTAAAGATCTTAACGAATCGCCCATAGACGATGTTCCAAATCCTGCCAAAAAAGATAAAGATAAAGAGAAAAAGAAATGAAATAAATAAGTATAAGGAAAACTGTTTTTAGCTAAAGCAATTTTACCCCAAAAAACAACACATGTAATAATAAAAATGTAGTGTGATTAACTGACCCATTTAACGCTATTTTGATATTAAAAATCAAATATTTCTAAGTGATTTTAGATTTTTAAATTTTGAATTTTGCTTTCACGGAAATCTTGTAATATACTTCAATATAATTAAGACATTTGAAAGCAAGTATGATGATTTCGCAAAATTAATATACCAAACAAAATAGAATCCCTCATATGGAGGGTTATTATTTTGTGGTAAATTTTGCTTCAACTCAATCAATATTTATCAAATCTGATTTATGAAAGCTACTATTTGATTGAATAGACTTTTGTTGTGTGTTTTTTTTTCTAATGGCATTAATAAATATTTAGCTGTCGATTTCTCTTTCCTTCCAGGGTTTTCTTTGTCATATGTATGCCATATATCTTGTGGTGGCGTTGTTAACTAGTTGTAGAGATATGCCAATGGCGTTTACAATTCTGGAAACAACATTATTATGTTTATCGAAATATTTTTCAAAAGACGTGTCTTTCAAATATTTAATACCTCACAAAAGCAAATGTCTGAATCAGATCAGCTCTAGACTTGATTAAAAGCTTGAAGTTTAGAAATAGCTTTACCTTGGTGAATTAAAATGTTCTGCTAAACTTTGATGAATTATAGTATATAGCCTAGTATGAGTTTCTCGAAGTTTGTTTGGACTTCCATCGTCTTGAAGTGGTTGATCTCACAACGTTTCAATAGCTGTGTATCTGCTATCATCATCAGGTGAATGACGATGGAAGTCCAAGAAAACGTCGAGGCACGAGATACAGTGTCTACCAACTTTAGACTAACACTAGTACAACTTTGTTAAACAAGTCTCCACGGAATCTTTCATCAGGGCGGCTAGCTAAGGGGCTCAGACTCATCTGAGTGATATACTTTTTTAGTGTTATTTGATGATCATTTTATTAGAATATCTCAGAATCATTATAAAAACAAATTAAAGAAGAGGATTCAAGAAAATAATGACTTAAATTAGATAATTACAATTTTAATATAACTTTTGTATAACATATATTAAACACACTAATTGTTTATCACTTTGTCATAAACACCCTGTATTTTGATCTACCAATTTGCCGTTGCCACTAATAGCTTTGTCATTTTAAGAGAACAACATTTTGCTGACAATGAAAACAAGTTTACAAATCCACGTATCTATATCGTATTAGTACAGTGTCCCAGTTTAAATTGCTATTTTATCCGTAAGAGGGAAATCATTTGGCATTAAGATTTGGTTTAGATTTGAGTCTCATCAGAGTGAAAGCTCTAAATTTCATTAGAAGGGTGAACGTCGATACGGTTTCCCAGATCAGACATAAAATTATTGCCTACTTCTCTGGATAGTAACCAGCAGTATTTGATTATCAACAATTATTTGATGTAATGACGTTTTTCTTTAAACAGGTTATGTTTGAATTTGTAAATTCATCCAATTTAAAGATTTTACAAGTAATTATCTAATGAAAATTAGTACCTCCGTATTTTTGACATTGTTTAATGTCGAGTTTAATTAATTTGTAATATCGATTTATTAATTTTACTCTCTTACTTTAAGGTTGCTGATGACAAATCTGAGGTCATATATTGAAACCTCAGATTTGTCATCAGTAACCTCAAACATTAATTTTTCACCGTATTCCCGCATAGTTCTTGTGGCACGGAGCCCAATCATGCTTTACCTCAATATGACCTTTACTGACTATCAAGGTCATGTAAAAAAGAATCGTCAAGGCCATATTTGGACGTAAAATTTTCCGCTCTTTTCATTTCCGACATAAAAAAATGGGGTTCCTGTTTGAAACAATCGTTTTGACCTTGACTATGACCTTGAAGATCATATCAAGGTCACGTCAGGACATAGCCATTGGGTCGCCAAAGAAAATTATTAAAAGTTATCCATTTAACTTTTTCCTCTAAAACGCTGTAGAGAGTAAATCAGCCGTACTCGGACTTTTTAAACACCGTGTATTATTATATTTATAATAAATTCATATCACCACTCAATGCTGATTCAAAGAGTAGTGAATAGCCTTATATCAAGATCGGTACTGCTGACAGACCAGCACACAAGAAACGAAAGCACTAGGTTTCATAAAAGTACCTAAAAAGAATGGTTATAGCAAGCTCGTCATAAAAATTAGAAAACAACAGAACAGTAAAAAGGAAAATCGATTACTAATAATAGGTAGCCTATGACAGTTGACCATGAATATAAAGACAGACTACCTCGACATTGTTCATACGTAAAGAAGAAACAAGGTCTAAAATAGACCTCAGTAGCTGCAAAGAACTTGCCAACATCGAAAGCTGCAAAATCAGGATAATAAGACAAGTCATTGATACTGACAAAAACAGTAATTGCATAACAAAATACTATATTTAACAACTAATTATGATTTTGTTCGGGAACATATCTCTGTTACAAATAGAAAACATAACTGATCACCTATATTTTATTTGTTTTCTAGTAATTTGTCCCTTTTTTTTCCTTTAAGCAAAATGCAAAACTTGAATAAGTCGTATATCATGCCAACTTACTAGAATTACGTTAAAAATTAAGTATTTTCGATAAAATATTGTACAGAGTTTGTTTGAGTAATAAATATCAAAGAAGTTAAGGTCTGTAGACATTATTAATTAGAAATAAATTTGTTAACTGTATTTTAAACTTCGATTATTCAACGATGAAATAGTGAATAATTAATGCATATATTTAAAATTTTCGTTATTGACTCAGACAACATAATAAAGGGCAAACTAATGTTTATATTTTCTAATAATGTTATTTCAATACCACTATCTATTCAGAAGTAATTTGTACTATCAATTTGTACTTTGCATTTATTATTAACTAATTGTTTTCGTAAGTTGTCGTTATTTGTAGTGTTGGTTTTACACAAGTAGGTAATTTTTGCATTATTGTAAAAAAATAATTTCTAAAAGTTATTTATTTAGTTTCCAATAAAATTGTTTGTCAGGCAATAAGCGCCAAGCGCTGTGAATGAGGATGAATTCTAAAGATAAGTCTACTGATTCATAAAAAACTAAAAATGAATATCTTAACAATCAGCAAGGGATCCGGAAGATGGTAAGTTAAAAATTGACAATATAAGGTGGGGTAGGATACACTGGCCTGATTATGCAAATTAGGATCACTTAGTAATGGATAGTCAGCTTCTTTTGTAGATTCCATGCCTGTTTCTTTCTTCAGTTGGGAGTTCAGCTGTATTGTTAGTGATACCTATTCAATTTCAACCGAGATCTTTATTCCAAATTGGTTAGGAGATCTTTGTAACACCGAGTAGTAGCTTTCATGCAACTTAACATACTTGTATTTTGGTACAAGTTATAGATGAGATTTAAATATTCATATACTTAAAATACATGAAAGTTTGCTGTGAAAATGTTTTATTAAAATTCTTGTTATGTATATCAAAATTTTATCTTGATCGGCAGCTTTGACAGAATATTTCGTAAGAATAAATTTGATATGAAAGTAAGTTTACGAAATACTGCAAATTAGTTATGCAGTTTTGTGATGCAGAATTATGCCTTGATACATTTTAATATTATTGGAATTTTTTATATTTCTTACATTTTATAATTATTGATATTTGTGGCATCTGAAGACATTTCTTATCTGAAATCTCAACACACAAGCAGTTGTTGGTATGTTGATTTGAAATCAATGAAAACAAGTAAATAAACCTGATTCGCACTATACATTGTATGTTATTGACCCTTTATTAAAGACCTCATAGCTGAAAATTTTGTGGTAGTTTTAACCTATACCTAGGTTACCCATAGAAAATGTTAAGGAATGGTGACCGGTGAGAGCTTCACTCACAGCAGGAGCTTGCAGTGCTACTGAATTTCTCTTTGATTTGATTTCAGTAAAGGCAGATATTTAAGAGAGACTAAGTTGAAAAAGGAGACATGTTATGGTTAATCTACCACTGCAATAGAAGGGTGTCGAGATCTTAAAATTGCTTTTATTTGGTTGTTATAAGATCAAGCGGATCCCAGAATCAGCGGCCCCAGAATCAGTGGCCCCAAAAACCTCATAATGAATTTTGAAGGTTTTTCTCGATTTAACCTTCAAATGATCTTGACCCTGAAGTGATAAGATCAAACGGACCCCGTATTCGAAATCAGCAACCCCAAATGCTCCTACGGCTGTGTAATTAAAGGATAGATCGAACTAACAGCTATTATTTCTGTATGTTTTTCTAAGAATTATTCCCCACACGTCCAAATCGGTTTCTTCTTTTTTTTCAAAACACGTCTGGTGATTAGTGATACACTTGTGGCATATTTTTCAATGTCTAAGGCACAATTCTAAGATGTAAATTAAAATATTTGACAATGTGTATTATTTGATTTCTGACGTAACTAAGAGAATTTTATTTGTAATATACAGGGTAGCACAGAAATGATTAAGGAAGAAATTGCTAATGGTCATGTCCTTGTGAACAACCCACTATCAGGATAGTTCATAAGGTTTTTTCTAGGTTTTCCCTTATGATTTTAATGGGATCACTGAATCAACAAAGTTCTTTGGTCGCATTTTTGGCGAATGCACTATCTTAAAACAAAGTCGCACCTAGAAGCGCCACATGAAATTCTGAAGATCTCCCTTTCAAATTCTTCCAATTTGAAAGGAACTTTATGATTATATGATCTTTAGAAATTTCTGTGCTACCCTGTATATTAAAAATAAAATTCTCTTAGTTACGTCAGAAATCAATCAATACACATTGTCAAATAGAATTGTGCCCTTTTTATCCGTAGTTTCTTAACCATTGACAACGGGGTCTGATCTAGACCCGAAACGTTTGGAATATACAGAAATTTTCTTTAAACTGTGGTGTTATTTTTAATCGACTTCCAAAAAGGAGGAGCTTATTAATTCTCCTGTGGTGCACCATTTTGAATGAATGAATAGTTTAATAGAGAGAGTATATATCGGGATTGGTGAAACTTCAAATTTTGGAAAAGAATTCTATTGGTAAAGTGATAAAATTTGTGAATGAACACATGCGTGCATGGAAATCGACCAATATCCCTAATATTTTAGTCGATTTTTCGATAACTCCTTATGGATGTGTATAGTTTTTTAACGTTTAATCTATTAAGGAAGATCCTTAGGCGATCTCATATAATTTTCTGCGACGTGCTACATGCAGTTTTGCAGAAAATTGCCGAAAATTCCAAAATTCTTATCAAAAATTTCATCGAAATGACATAACGGACATTTCCTCATAAATATTTTAATTCCAACGTAATAGTGCGGTAATTTTAGGCACTGAAAGTTTTAATTGCAAATTTGAAAATTTTCTATGTACATCTCAAGCATATAGGTAGTAAAGCATAGTATTTTCGGCTCCTTAAATCAATGAGTACCAAGCTCGTTTTGTTTGTATACCAGGCAAATACCTATTTAAATGCAAATTTTTCCATTTTGCGAAGACGGTGCTTTTGGTTGTCACATTGTCCCGGCCTAATAGAAAATTCAGTGACAACACATGTCAAACTTTAAACTGTTATTTGGTACGTTTATAGACAGGGTGTTTAGTTATACCAAACAAAATCACAAAGTAAAGTGACAGAAGGAGTTGCATTTATATGAAGATTGAAATATAGGACGGACTAGAATGATAGTGGTCCGTAGGCAGCCGTACATACAGGATGGTTGGAATATAGGGTCGACTGGACGTTTGGTGATATAAAAATGTTGGAAACAATGTGAAATTAAAATTATATAGGGTGATTAAAAAACTGTTATATGATGTGGACATAAGGAAATCATATACAGGATGGTTGAAATATATGCTGCAGCTGCATTATATTTATAGAGTGTGAGTAAAAAATTATTTCTTTTATAGCATTTACCACTATTCACGTCAATATCATTGTTTCCGAGATATTGAATTTCTTTGTTACCTCATCCAATACTTTTGAGTTAAAAAATAGTGACCTAAAGACATTTCGTATATGCTACCCATTAATTTATCATTTTTTCGAAATGAACGAAAGTGTTTTTATTTAGCTGTTATTTTAAAACTAATATTTTCTTAGAAAATAACCAAAAACTAAATTTTTTTATATAGTCCCAAATCTAGCAGTTATTGCTTCTTTTATAAAGCTCTACAGTATTAAACACTTAGAGTATTTAGCTGCAAATCAGCCTTTTTAAGCCAGCCTATATTCGTTACATTTATTTTCCATTAATAAATAAAGAAAAGTCGTTTAAACGTAAACGTTATCAATTTCGGTAAATCTTCTAAAACACCACTGAACCCATAAATACGGAACGGAATAAAGGATCGTCGTTTATGAAAAAGAATGAAACGATTCGACGATTATTGGTGCCCACTAACTGAAAACCAAACCAATTATTTCTAGTCTTTTAGTTTATCTGAAATACCCCCTGAATTCACAACCGCATAGAGGTTATAAGTGGATATAAAAGTGCACAACAAACTTATCAATCATTCCTTTTCATTTGCTCTGATAACTGGGAAGGAATTAGGAATTTCGATTTTCCTTCCTGACATATTTTCTGGAGGCGAGAATAAAATAACAAATTTCGCTATTGAATTTAAAAGAAAGACATTGCTTTTGTAAATATGCTTGATGAAGTTAACATAATGTATAATTTCGATAAAAGTTAATAAACATAGGCCAGGATCTGAATAATGTGGCTGCCTATGCCTAAAACTCCACTCTTCAAATTCCGTCTGGAAATTTCTGTTTAATTTTTAAGTTTTATAAAACGAAATTTTTATAACCGTCAGTTGCTAAACGATTCTTATTCCAAGTATCAAATTGTCTTCTAAACGTTGTTTGTGGCATATTCTGGATTACATTTATGTTTTTTTTGGGCAATAACACCACAACCGAAATAAAACGACCTATATTGAAAGAAAACCAAACGTTTTAAAGTCTATTCTGACTTCGTTGTCAGTGGCTTTATATCAATAAATTTAAAGCCATTGACAACGAAGTCAGAATAGACTTTGAAAAGTTTGTTTTTTTTCAATATACGTCGTTTTGTCGATTGTGGTTTTATGGCCCAAAAAAACATACAACATATTGCAGTATATATCATTATAATCGAGTAACTATGATGATGAATAACATGGTAGGTGTTCACTTTTGGTTGTAGATTATTACCCGAGCATTTCAGTCATTATGTCACTAATTACACCCTTAAAATTCTTCTTAAACTACAGACAACAATAGTCATGCGCCCTGCATGGGATTTCTGTCTTGCAAACAAATTGTAATATACCGCAGTTCTAGAACGACTACCTTACCATTTGAGACAGAACTCTCAATGCCAGTCCGCCCCAAAATGCCGATTTAGTATTCTAATTTGTCACTAAATGAGTTCTAATGAGTTTAACATAAGCCGGCGGTTACACTGGTTGCGAATTCGTAGGAAATTTATTCGTACGTATTCGGCGAAAAAACAAAATATTTTGTTCGCATCAGAACAGTCGTACCAACAAATACCTACATAATACATAAAACTTAATCTTTCAGGTTGGAAGGAATTGAAAGAATTGTCTTCAGATTTTATATTGGCTCCTATTTCCAAGTTATATTTTATTCAGATTTTGATGCCACCGACAACTAAGTCAGGATAAGACGTTTAATTTTTTGAATATACATTTTTTTTCTATGTAGTATCATTTTCCGAGAAAACCAACAAGATGCCACAGATGAGCATCAGAAAGCAGTAATTTACATTTATTTATCCCATATTATTGCCAACATCAAAGCTCATCAAGCCGTTGAAACTATTTCACCATATAGTGTCATTATAAAGAGTGGTTTTTAAGTGTTGAATCATTTTAACAAATAATATATCGTATAATTTTGTTTGTATTTTATATAATTGTGAATAACTAAAACTTATAAAAAGGTTTAATATATTATTTTTTTAGTTCTTTAATTCAAAGGGTAGTTTTTACCTCTTAAAAACGAAAAAATGCTATACTTGCTTAATTTCCAATTGTCATAAAATTCCTATGGTTATAAAAATTTTGGAGCTAGCTAATACCTTATTTCTACGTATAATGAAATGTGTTCTAAAACTGGAACAAAAAACAACTTAAATGCGTTTTTTTAATCTTGTGATAATTGATACTTGGTTACTTTTAAATAAGTTATTGTAATAAATAGATATGAAGCAAATAAATTTTTTTCCCAAAAAGCAAAAAAAAAATGTTAAAAATGGACAACATTTCTTTATAATTCGACTATAAAATTATTATCAATTTTAGATTGAAGGAATAACTAAATTACTTTCAAACTGACTTAATATGTTAAACGAACGCCTGGTAATTAAAAAAAACTACAACGAATTAATTTTAAGAGCAATTGACTTTCAGTTCAAATGTTAAGAAAGCTATTCTCAATTGCAGACTATTTAATAAATTTGTAGATAATTAATTCCTTCTCCCACAACACTTGTGAGGAATCCTTTTTGTACGCTACACTAGCAGTATACCAGACAACTTTTTGGCAATGCCTGAAGCATTCTCTAGGAATTGTGTTTACTGTAAGTTGAAAAAGCATCAAACACTTGACAATCAAATGGATAGTAAACGTAATATTATCTATAAAAAACTTTACTATTGCATTTCCTGAAATTTCGGTATTGCGTCTATTTTTATTACAGCCCACAATTAGAAAAGTATTTTAATTCTTTTACTGCCGACATTTAATAAAATATGTTCATTATGCTGTTATCGGTAAAGTGTAGTAGATAGGGTTGGTGTTGATTATTCGACGATCGTTAAACAGCTTTAAAGGATAAACTTTTATGGAGATAAACCAGAAGCTTCACCATATCGTGTTGACTTCATAGAAGCAATTACCGAGGAATTGAGAAAATAATAATAACTTGTATTTTATAATTCCTAGCCTAGATGTTGCTATTCAATTCAACATTTTCTTCGAGATTTCTATATTTTGATAGTAATTCACTTCAAGACAGTTCTTTACTAGAAACAAAATATCTACTACATACAGTAACTTTTAAATTCCTTAAACTATTCTAACTTTTGATCATATTGCATTAAAGAATATAGTAGTTAGGAACAAAAAGTTGGTTAAAAAGTCTATTTGTACTTTTTAGCAAACTTCATTGACCCACAATTCATCCATAAAAGAACGCATAAATTTAATATTAACTAAATAAATAAAAAACTACGATTAGCACTATAGACATCCTGACCATCTTTTATTATAACTATTTAATCTATTTCCTTCTATGCACTTTTTAATGTATCATCATTAAGTGAACAATCTCAATCGGATGCAATGAAATTGACACAGTTTTAATGTGTAAGTTTTAATCAGTTGTATTATTTAATTTATCATAAATGTCAAAGATTTTTTACTCTCAACAACCTAAATGTCAAATCACAAACATTAGAATAAGGCCTAAGCTTCTTGTTGATCGAGGATGACACCTGATTTTTAACCGATTCGTACAGGGTGTTTGTAATGATTTTCATTTTGAAGCTTTTGAAATCAGTTTATTTTAGAAATGAAGTTAAGTTACAGTCGGGTGAAATTGCAGAAAATTAGCTTAAATATTCTATTAGGTTACTAAAACGAAAATTTGTTATTCCGGCGATGTCTTCTGTGTGGAATTCGGTTGAAGGTGCGTGGGTGCGTGCATGTAATATTAGGTGATACATAAGCAGTTGTATAGATAGGATGGTTGATATATAAGTTGGAATTGAATTAGTTATACAGAGTGGTTCTAAAAATATTGTACTGAGTAGGACATATGGCTAAAATAAGGGTGGAGCAAAATTATAGTTATACAGAGTTCATATTTGCGTTATAGAACACAGAATAATTGCAGTTATACAAAAGGCTTTAAAAATTGTCAGAAGAAGTTGAGTATACAGGATGGTTGAAATATAAGGTGGAGTATAATTACAGTTATACAGGGCGGTTTAAAAAATTATATAGTTTGGAACATAAGTAGTTGCTTATAAAAGGTGTTTGAAGTAAGGGTGGGGTAAAATTATTGTTATTGAGAGTGTATCAAAAATTTGTTATACAGGGTGAGTTTTTTTTATGATCAGTATGGGGATCTCGGAAACTAGCGGAGATAGAGCAATAGTTAAATTGGGAAAGATTTGCAGTTTTACTGGCCCAATTTAATGACACTTTCGGATTCTTGTAAAAAGTAATGGCTTACTAGATATTTTGAAAAAAGAAATTCTGTCGATTTAGTCAAATCCTTCTAGCTCCTTTGTTTTTGATTTTATAAAAAGGTGTAAATCGGACATTTTTAGAGCTTTTCAACGATATAATACTTGATATAGTTATTCATAAAAATAACGGAGTTATGGATGCTTTTCTCTCTTATTTTCACTTTTAACGTAGGTAGCCATGAAAAAGATTGTTTTCTTTTTGACGTTTCCTCATTAGAGAGTAATTACATTAGTAGTGCTGAACTGACAGTCGATATTGACAAGTTTTCGTGATAAAATGGAATATTCTAACGAAGAAAAACTGAATATGGTGGAATGTTATATCATATGTCATAAAAATTCAGTTCGTGCAGCTGAGGAATACTTTCATAGATATTTTAATCGTCGTCAAGCGGCTCTATGTACATTTAAGAGGCTTTACGATAGTTTACGCAGATATGGATCTTTTACTAAACCACCAAAGGAACGTAATCAAATTAACGAAGCAGCACAAATAAATGTTTTGGAAATGGTAAATCAAAATCCATCTACATCAACTCGTGAGATTGCGGCAGAAGCTGGCACATCCTAACGAACTGAAGTTAAGGTACTGAAAGCGCACAAGTTACACCCGCACAAACTTTGAGTTTCTTAAACTTTGCATGCTGGTGACGAATATCGACGTATTTTGTTTTGTACATGGTTTAGACACATGTGCCTTGACAATCCACAGTTTTCATTAAAGGTGTTATGGTCAGATGAAACTAGATTTACTAACTGCGGTATGTTCAATAGACACAATGAGCATATCTGGGCTAAAGAAAACCCTTTCCATGTAGAACAAAGACGACCCAAGATAAATTTTGGTTTTAATGTTTGGTGTGGTATCATAGGGTCTATTATTCTGGGGCCTTTTATCTATAAAAAATAACTTACTGGGAAGCGCTACTTGCATTTCTTGCAATACACTTTTCAAGACATGTTGCATAATTTGAATTTGAGAACTCGTTTAGAAATTGAGTGGTTCCAACATGATGGAGCTCCTGCTCATAACTAGTTATTAGTAAGACAACACTTAGATAATATCTTTCCAAACTCTTGCATTGGAAGAAATGTCCCAGGCGAATGTCCACCCCGGTCTCCCGATCTGGCAGTTATAGACTTCTATGTATGGGGTGCGCTAAAAAACAAAGTATACAAAAGAAAGTATGAGACAGTTGGTGACCTAAGGGAGGCGGTATTACAAGCAATGGAAGAAAATGATAGGCGGTCTGTGAGGAAAGCGGTAATGTCAATCTTAAAAAGATGCAATTTTTATGTAAATAACAATAATTTACCTTTAACTTAGTTATTTTAACCAAGAAATAGCAACAGCCAGAAGAAGATGTTTAAATTTAATATTGTTTTACTTAAATATACATGCTATAGTAAAGAATAAATGATTAAAATTTGAATAAAAAATACAAGGAAGTATTCTGAATCTTTCGAATGATATACGATTTCCCTCCTTTTAAAAGCTACAAAAAAAAATGCTAGTGCACTTTTGCCTTCATGTAGTAATACATAAAATACATTAATTTACATATAAATTTTCATCGCTGAATCATATACCCAATAATAATGTCTATCTCCTACAACTTTCATTAACAAATATTTGATAAAGTTTTATAGAGTCATTTGCCGTCATAATAAATAGTGCACTTTTTGAATGACAAGAAAAAAGAAGGTAAACTGCCTCACAGAATTTACATAGAATATTTTTTAAAGGTAAACATGGATATTGAAATTCCATCTGATCATTCAACATGATTTTTTTCAGACAGTCAAACAAAAGTTAACGAACTCCGAGCAACAATATTAATGATTACAGAGAGAGAAGTAAATTAAATACATCGACGAAATTCAATTACCTAAATGGAAAAGAATTATTACCGCGGAGTTCATTGGGAATTAATTTTTGGGAGACGGCCGAAGAACGTTTTTCATCAGAACGGATCAGAGCTGCTGTTCTCGAGCATAGGTGAATTTAATTTTAAAATCCGCTCCTAATAAATTGTAAAGTTCTGTACGTATTTGTAAATGAATAATTTATAACCCTTATTTAAGTTTGATGTGAATACTTTTTGGCAATTTAGAAAAATGTAGACAGGTTTTCACCAAAACAAAAAATAATTGAATTATATTTTTCGGGAATATTTTCAGTTTTAGTAAATAACTGTTCATTTTGATTTCTCTCTTCACTTCTTATACTTATAGGAAGACAATTTGGATAACCTGGTTGTCTATACAGTTATTGTGAAAGAAAAAATCTCTATCCAAAACTGTAATTATTTTAAAATTGTTGTAAGTTTTTACTTTATAACTAATTGTTTCTTTTTCTTTGGTCAATTTTTTAATTTCTTTTATACATGTCTGTATTCCAATTAATTTTAGTGTTAGTATAATTTTTTATATACTTTTTTCTTTCATCTTTAATTATTTTTTAATTACTCTGTAAATGGTTTTTACTGTTGGGTAATAAAGGCTTTATTACTAAAGGCTTTATTATTAAATATAAACATAATACAAAATACAGCATACGGTTGCCTAAATTTAAAAAAATATATTGATTTCTATTAACATCTTAACAAGAGAATGTATCAATATATAAATTTCATTTTATGAACCACCCGTACCAATATAATTCAACTCTACACGATGTTGCAATAAGTAATTATCCTCTCCACCCTATGTCTATTTGTTTATTGTTTAAATCACCCTGTATACCTATAATTTTACTTTGTCCCATATGCCAAGTATAAGGAACTACTTATGTTGCATACCATATAACATTTATTCAACCACCCTGTATAACTATAATTCCACTCCACCTTATATTTCAATCATCCTGTATATGCAACTGCTTCTAACATTTTTTGACACCTATAATCCAAAGGACAATTAGTATTATTGGAAAGATATTTTGCTACCTTGGAGATGTAAGACGAATACAAAAGCCAATGGTAGAAATAATGATAATTATTTGGATTTTTTGCTTGAGTTTCAGGAAAACCCACATACATCGAGGTGATAAGACGTCACATCATTAGTTTACAGCAGTTCTTCTTTGTTCGAATATTCAAAGGAATTTATTGACAGATAAAAAGTTTTGTGATCAAATGATAGAAATGTTTTGTGATAGACGTACTTTTACACTTCACAGGTCATGATTGTATATACTGTGGTTGGAGGTCAATTTCAATGATGACTATTGGAGAATATTATAGAATTTCTAATAATGAATGCGTGGGAAAACTAAACAGAACGAGAAAGCTTCGCTTCCGTGCTCTAGACAAGAACTTTATATCGACAAAGTTTCATTACCTTTCAAATATTGTTTAATAATGAAAAGACGTTGTTGTATCTTGTAAACCTCCATTTTTATTTAGCCACAACTGTTAGCTGTCAAATTGTATTTTTAGGGTTGCTAACAATTTACTGAATATATGGCGGCAAATTCAAATCTTGCATTATTTTTGGTACAAAAAATATATATTTTTAATAGGCTGGAGCACTACTAGAGTATATACCTCTATTGAGATAGTTGGAGTTTTATTACACGTATTTAATAGATTGAGAAACGACCTCCAGATCACCAGATCTAAGTCCACTGGATTTATTCATAGAGCGCCATTTGAAATTCGTTGTCAGTAAATACGAGGGCTGCCTTTTATATTTCGGTATTGGACAACCTTAGTGTTGCAATCTGACAACTGACAGTTCTATCGTAAAGTTTGACATTTTTGAGGTTATACGTACTCAGAACGTTTTGACATACGAGCGCTATGTGTTGTTTACAGTAACTTAAAGGATTCATCTCGGACAAAAAATGAAATTAAATCGTGAACATTTTCGTGCGATTATTTTTTACAACTTTCGACGTGTATTAAAGTCAGCAAGAGTGCATGGATAAACTTAATTTAATTTTTGGCGATGAAACTCCATCAAAGACCACTGTTTATCGATAGTATGGTGAATTCAATCGAGGTCGTAGTTCACTCCAAGACGAATTTCGTGAACCAAAAACATTTGTTGTTCCGGAACCCATTGATGCTGTGCGCGAACTCATATTGCAAGATCGTCATGTGACCTATCGTGAGATTGAGTCAACCTTACACATTAGTGAGACCAGCATACATTCAATATTGCATAAACATTTGATTGTCAAAAAAAATGTACGCGTTGGATCCCACACAAGCTGTCAATTGTTCAAAAAAAGGCTCGTCTTGATTGGTCGAAAGAAAAGCTCAAAAAATACGATCGCGGTGCTTCAAAACACGTTTATGACATAGTGACAGGTGATGAATCGTGGATTACGCGTATGAGCCCGAAAGTAAACAGCAGTCGACTGTATGGGTGTTTCAAGATGAGCCGAATCCAACTAAAGTTGTTCGCGCACGAAGCACTTCCAAGAAAATGTTTTTTCCGAAAAACAGAACATGTCGCAACCGTACCACTAGAACAGTCAATTCTGAGTGGTACTCAACCATTTGTTTGCCAGTTGTCTTCCAAGAAATGGGGAAAACCAACCGCCGAAGACGGATCACTCTTCACCACGACAATGCGAGCTCTCACACATCGGCTCAAACAACTGCATTTTTGACCACTCAAAACATCGATTTGATGAGCCATTCGCTGTATAGTCCTGACTTGTCACCAAATCACTTCTTTTTATTCCCGTACGTAAAAAACGAACTGAGAGGTGAACGTTTTACGACACCTGAAGAAGCGTTTGCTGCGTTCAGAATGCATGTTTTGGAGATACCTCAATCAGAGTGGAAAAAGTACTTCGACAATTGGTTCAAACGCATGCAAAAGTGTATAGATCTTCATGGGGAATATTTTGAAAGACAATAAAGCGATTTTGGATGATTAATATTTGTTTTTGTTCTCTAATCCAGAAATATAAAAGGCAGCCCTCGTAACAGCAAGGAAAAAGTTCGAACAGAATTATACATTTTTCTGCAAGGAAATTAATCAAATATTACAAATTGCATAGCTGGTTACATTCTTATATTGGTCATATGTTGTTAAAAGTTTAGTTGAAACTAATCAACTGTTTCAAAAGGTTTTTCAAAGAATTGATATAAGCCGGAGTTTTCATCATTTGAAAGTGGCATTTATTACAAACAAATTATTTTCTGTTAACGGTGATTGTTTTCTTGTTGTACAAATGTAATACCTTTGTTATTCCAGTTTTACATTTGATTCTTCAGATTACTTAGGAACTATGGACTTGCGATGACAAACGAAAACATAGACAACAAACAAAGGGCAAGAAAATATTGTTGTTTCACATTTCAATGGCAACGATTATGTTTATCAAAAAGATAAATTTAACATAAAGAAATAATCGTATATTTATGTAGCACTGATTTTTTCAGCTTTTAATTACAGACGTGTCAATAGAATTGTTTTTTATTGTTCTTACTGTGTAATGGATTTAATAGGCATTACTTCTTGTATAAAATCGCTTAACACTGTTGGGTTTAATTTGTTATCTATACATGGATTTCACATTCTTTTATAAGCTTTACTTTATGATGATTTTTATTTTATATTGACATGTTCATTTCATGTTATACGACTCAGTTTTTTGCAAGGCTATTTATATATATATTATTTTTGTATGTAATAATTTTACACTGTATTTTATATTCGAATATGTGATTACCTCAGGGTCTTTTTGCTTGGGTTCAAAATTGTAGATCTTATATAAATAAATGAATTTTATA
This sequence comes from Octodonta nipae, assembly GCA_034190945.1. Taxonomy (NCBI): domain Eukaryota; kingdom Metazoa; phylum Arthropoda; class Insecta; order Coleoptera; family Chrysomelidae; genus Octodonta; species Octodonta nipae. Next base: position 283,894 of record CM067217.1, on the reverse strand, counting down.
CTTATCTTATAAGCCTCTCTTTCTTCTCAGTGACACTAACACTTTTAAAATTTTTAAATTATATTTTCCACTTTATTTTTTTTTAAGATTTTTAGAAGACTAATAAATAATTTTCAAATTCTGGATCAAATTACAATTTATTAATAATGATTTTTCACAATACAATTCTGATATATATAATATTGCCTTTTCAACAAAATAAATTTCCTGGTTACTTAAATCTTATTAAATTTCTATCGATTTGTTACAAAAAATATTTCAATACTCTAAACAACAATATTCATTATACTAAATTGAAAACACCTTTATTTGTATCACTGATTGATTTTAGATTTCAATAATCTGTTTATTAAAAAATGTTTCAAAAACTCACAGTTGTCTGGCGTGAATTCCCCTTTTCCTTAATTTTGGTTTTAGTATACTGCTTCCTGATTTGTTTTGGTTTATAAATTAAATTCTGCTACTCAATTTATCTGTTTGCTGCTGCACCAATACTTTTTATTCCAACAAATTGATTTTTTTCTCTCCATCCAAGGATTTCAAATAATTCTTTTTTATGGAATATTTATTATTTTCTAATTTCGAATTGATAATTCCAAAACTTTAAAATCTAACTTCAAATCTTAATTTTTTGTCAAAAACTGACATCGAACACTTATTCCAATGATATCACAAAACATTTATCTGGTTGTCATGGAAACGTGATTTTACAGGAACGAAATTTTCAACTGCTCTGGTCGACGATCGGAAAACAAAGAGGAGCTTTCAATGTCAGATTTCCTATTTATGTAATAAATCTTGCCACCTGCTATTTCCATTTCCGCTTTAATTTATTTTATTAATTTCCAAATATGTTTGTTCTAAATCATATGCAAAAATCTAAACAAATTTTAATTTGAATTTCAACACCATTTACCCTTCTAAATTTTATCTAAATTACTTAATCATGTTTTCAAAAATTTTGATTTGATACTTGTCACCTGCTGGTCACCAGTCATTTAACAGGTACTTTAAAAAAAATTGGATTTTACTGAAATTAGGACTTAATATCTTTTGAACTATTAAATTTTCATAAACTATGTTCTAAGCTCTTTCTAACGGTGTAAATCTCTTTAGTGTTCCATCATTCATTCCGATTTTTAACGGTTTTAACAATTCTGACATTTCAATTCTCTAAATATTTAACAAATTTATGTATTTAAAATTAATTTTGATCCAAATGTGTTATATTCAGTGTTCTCATGGCCTAATATGTGATCTAAACTTGTTTTACAAACTCTACTGTGATTTTCCTAAGTGAATTTAACCTCTTTGATGTTTGGCCTAAATGTGTCTTCCTGCCTAGATTTTCTTATGTAAGTATCCAAATTCTACTACACTCTGCATGATAGATTATCTAGCTTTATATGCCACCTTTTATCCTCTCAACAATTTGCTTTTGAAACATTCTTTTTACATAGTTTATATTTTAGGTTAACTTTAACTTAATTGATTTCTGCAATTTTCCTTTTTTTATTAGATATTTATGAATTTTATTTACATTTCCCCAATCATTTACTTATTTGAATTGCAAAACTTTTGTATTATTTCCTGTCTGTTTAAATCCATTACAAATTTCCCCAAAATTTTACAAAATAAATTCTTTTAGTTTTAACTTAAGAATTTATTTGCTGAAATTTTTCCAATACTTTCTTACTATCCATATTTTTAACCTTTTATATTTATTAATTTTTTTTTTTTTAATTTTTTTAGCTATCAAGAATATCATAAATCAAACGAAACTGAACAAATTAAACATGAACAATTAACAACTCAACAAGAAAACTCAATAAACTCAAATAACTTATATAAACACATCAACTGATGAACGCTCAACAAATCTACAACTACTGGTATCATTATTTACAAACTTATCCAAGATATGCTGTTCAAACTTTTGGAATCAACATTCTTAGTAAGTTTTCAATTATCATGTATCGTTCCCATTTTATTATTATTTTTTTTAACCAATTCTTTTATTTTAAATCAAATCATTAATACAATTTTATTTCTTCCCTCTAGTGATATCAAGACTTCATCTGGTTGTTCCCTAGTATCTCATCATTGAAGATTATAAGATTTCTACAAACATGTTATTAATTTTAAAATATTCTAACTTGTATTCATTGATATTATTATACTATTTTTCCATATTGTCCTTGTTTAATTTTAAATTTAAGTTGTACATATTTTTAAGATTTATGCTTTTAGTTCATAAGTTTCTTCTTCTCTTTGTAATTTTTCTCAACACTCTCATTTTCCCTTTTCTTTAACTTATTTGCTTCCATTCCATCTCCATACTTTCTCTTGCTATTCTATAATTCTTGCCTACAGGATAATTTATATTTCTTCATATATTACCGCATCTTTAACCATATTATTTATTTATTTATACTTCTTATCTGTACCTTAGTACCTTTTTTTTATTATTATTTCATACCTTCTTATAATTCTTTTATTCTAACCGCATTTATATCATATATTCATTTATAATTCATCATATTTTGAAATACTTGTTATCATCCTGTTTCTTTTTACCTACTGTCTCCACACAAATCATTCACCATCTACCATCTTACTTATCCATCACCTACATTCTTATTTATTTTAATCATTTTACTCTGAACATATATTTCTAAATTTCTTCACTTCACTTCTTTTTAACTAATTATTGTTGTTTTCTATTTATATTTTGTACAATATGGATTTTAATCACTTTATTTATATATAATATTTGAAAATACTATCAATGTTGTATATGCCTTTGATCTTCTGTGTCTTGATGTCCACTAACTCATAACTGTTCACTCCATCTTTTGTTTTTACCATATACGGACTGATTATGATGATACTTCCCTATGAAGGACCTTTACTTTTCTTCAATTTGCTTATTTTTTTTAACTTGATCTTTTATTAATTTTCATTTCCATGTTCCTGTGCTAATTTTGGTCTTCCATCCATCCTTCCTGATCTATATTTGTATTTTATGTCTTTTTCCTGGTTTTCCAGTTTACTTTTGGGTTTATTCCCCAGTAATAAACTGTGTTCTTATGAGTTTCCCACAAAACTTTCCACATTTTTCCATATATCTGCTCATCTTGATATATTCTTGCTCATACTTATTGATGCTTGGTTTCATGCACTCTGCTGATAATTCATTTTACTCATTATTGTTACCAAAAATCCTATTTTTCCCCACTGTATATCCATCTTCATTTCATTTCCACTTCCATAATTTACATATTTTTCTATTAACTTTAATTTTTCATATAATTTCATTTTTCTACTATGTTCTGGTATAAACTTTTCATTTTTCATTTGTGTTCCTGCTTCTGCTTGGTTACTTTGAATTTTGACTTTTTCCCCAACTTTTGCTCTTTCTTCTTGGTGTGTTACTATAACTTGTTTGTCTTGCTCTTCATGTAATGTAGTATTTTCATATTTTCTTCAGCCTTGTCCAGCTTTGAATCATCTTCTTGATTTTCTTGACCTTTACATGGTTCTATAAATTTTTCTCTTATTTGTTTCATACCAACTTTCACTTCTTTGAACACTTGTTGCCAATTATTTTCTATTGTTTTGCTATTTTCATATATTTCTCTTTTAAAATCTTCTAGATTCCTTTCAATATCTTCTTTCATACTATTTATCTCTTGTTTTAAACTTGTATCCATTTTTAAACTCAACTCCTGTTTCATATTTTCCATTTCTTGTCTTATTATTTGATTATTTTCATCCATTCTTGAACTTACATTATCCATTTTCAAATTTACATTTCCTATTTCTTGTTTTAAACTTTTATCCATCCTTGAACTTAACTGTTGATTATCTTGTTTTAAATCTTGTTTTACACTGCCAATTTCTTGTTTTAAATCTTGTTTTAAATCTGCCATATTAGAATTTATATTTCCTATTTCTTGTTTTAAACTTGTATCCATTTTTAAACTCAACTCCTGTTTCATATTTTCCATTCTTGAAATTATATCTGACCTAAAATCTTGCATCATTCTCTTCATCATATCCATCAATTGTAAATTATCATCAGAACCAATACTTGTATTTCCTTCTGATTTTGTTTCTTCTGGTTGGCCTTCTACTAACACCTCCTCTGAAATCATTTGAATGTTTTGTTCCTCCATTTCTTCTTTAATTTGATTTCCTTCTTGTTTGTTTTCAGTTTCCTGTATATCGAGCTCCGTTTCTTCAGACACGAGTTCCCTTTGAGTTTCCATTTCTGGTACTTGAATATCTTGTGCTTCTAATTCACTTCTGGTGCTTTAACTTGTTGTATTAGTGGTTCCTGAACTTCTTCATTTGGTTCTTCCATAATTTGTTCATTTTTAATAAGTGATGTTATCGGCCATTCAAATTTTACTTTATTATCCTCGACTTCCTGTAAATCAACCTCTTCAGTTGTTCTCATTTGTGTTTCTTGTTGACTTTCAGTTTCAATATCATCCTTAGAATTTACATCAGTATCATTTCTTGGTATTTTGTCCATCAGATTTGCTGATTTTTCTTCTTGTATCTTGTTAAAGTTGTCTAATTTCTTTGTTATTTTCTGACCAAAATCTTGCATTTCTTGAATCCAAATTTCTTTTGTTCCCTTCTTAACTTCTTCTGTCTTTTGTTGTGAATTGTTATAGATTTCTTGTCGTTGTGCTCTTTGGTTTCCCGTGTCCTGTATCTCACCTTCATTCCTTTGATATCTCCCATAGTCATTACCATATCTTGTGAAACTCCTTGTACTATTATATCTCTTTCTGTTGTAATTATTTAAATTAAAGTTATTGTACTGTTTTCTGTTATAATCCATTCTTCTTTGCTCCATTTGACTTCTATGATGATAATATTCTCTTGGCTTTTGTCTTGATGTATTGTTTTCTCTTACCCATTGAATCCTTCCTATATACTTGATAAATTCTTCCATAGTTTTTATATTTTGCCTGCATACTGTGTCAACAATACCCTCTTCAAAATGACGGGATATACATGTCACAATTTCAGACTCTGTCATGGGATCATTTAAATATTTTGCATGGGTTACCAGATTTAAAACATACTCAACCATCCTTTTTCCTCCTGTTGGATTGTACTTGCCAAAGTATAGTCTTTCTCGATACCTTATTTGTTTATCAAATCCCCAGAAATATTCCTTGAATGCGTTTTCAAATTCTTCAAATGTATGCAAGTCCATTTCAGTTGCTGTGAACCATATTCCAGCCCCTTCTGTTAAAAGTGACCGCATTTGTCTCTTAACTTCATTGAAATTTCCTATGTGCCCAAATTGCCTTTTCACAATTTTAATAAACTCACATGGATGCAAAACTGAGTTTCTTCCATTAAATTTTATACACGAGTCTACTGGTAAGCTACGGCTTTCCTGTTCCTCTGGAGTCTCATAAAACTTTGTATCTCTTGTTTTATACATTATAACCAATTAATTTCAACACAGTTTCTTTATTTATTATTATATATGATTTAAATTTATTATTATTGTTTTATTCTTGAATTATATTGTTTCTTTATCTATATGTATTTTTATAAATTCCCCACCAAGTTTTTACGAAATTGCAAAAATCACTTGTTTTTATAATTTCAAATATTCTTACCTTTTATCTTATCTATTTAACCAAATTATCACACAATTTACCTTATCAGGAAATTTATTTTGTTCTTTCTTTATTTAAATCTGACAATTATTATATTTAATTTTTATATAGGACCCACTAATTTTTGAGCCCCTTTAGTTGTTTGCCTTTTATAATTGAATGTTATGAAATTGTAAACTACCTAATAATTTTTTTCTGATGCCACACTAGTTTTGATTCCAATATATTTTTTTTTATATAAGATCCACTAATTTTCGAGCCCTTTTAGTTGGGTGCCAATTATGTAATTGAATAGCCAACTTTTTCTAAGCCACACGATTGGTCGACATTTTTAATTGAAAAGCCCCACGTTGGGCGCCAATTATTTTTGTATGTAATAATTTTACACTGTATTTTATATTCGAATATGTGATTACCTCAGGGTCTTTTTTGCTTGGGTTCAAAATTGTAGATCTTATATAAATAAATGAATTTTATACTTATCTTATAAGCCTCTCTTTCTTCTCAGTGACACTAACACTTTTAAAATTTTTAAATTATATTTTCCACTTTATTTTTTTTTTTAAGATTTTTAGAAGACTAATAAATAATTTTCAAATTCTGGATCAAATTACAATTTATTAATAATGATTTTTTACAATACAATTCTGATATATATAATATTGCCTTTTCAACAAAATAAATTTCCTGGTTACTTAAATCTTATTAAATTTCTATCGATTTGTTACAAAAAATATTTCAATACTCTAAACAACAATATTCATTATACTAAATTGAAAACACCTTTATTTGTATCACTGATTGATTTTAGATTTCAATAATCTGTTTATTAAAAAATGTTTCAAAAACTCACAGTTGTCTGGCGTGAATTCCCCTTTTCCTTAATTTTGGTTTTAGTATACTGCTTCCTGATTTGTTTTGGTTTATAAATTAAATTCTGCTACTCAATTTATCTGTTTGCTGCTGCACCAATACTTTTTATTCCAACAAATTGATTTTTTTCTCTCCATCCAAGGATTTCAAATAATTCTTTTTTATGGAATATTTATTATTTTCTAATTTCGAATTGATAATTCCAAAACTTTAAAATCTAACTTCAAATCTTAATTTTTTGTCAAAAACTGACATCGAACACTTATTCCAATGATATCACAGAACATTTATCTGGTTGTCATGGAAACGTGATTTTACAGGAACGAAATTTTCAACTGCTCTGGTCGACGATCGGAAAACAAAGAGGAGCTTTCAATGTCAGATTTCCTATTTATGTAATAAATCTTGCCACCTGCTATTTCCATTTCCGCTTTAATTTATTTTATTAATTTCCAAATATGTTTGTTCTAAATCATATGCAAAAATCTAAACAAATTTTAATTTGAATTTCAACACCATTTACCCTTCTAAATTTTATCTAAATTACTTAATCATGTTTTCAAAAATTTTGATTTGATACTTGTCACCTGCTGGTCACCAGTCATTTAACAGGTACTTTAAAAAAAATTGGATTTTACTGAAATTAGGACTTAATATCTTTTGAACTATTAAATTTTCATAAACTATGTTCTAAGCTCTTTCTAACGGTGTAAATCTCTTTAGTGTTCCATCATTCATTCCGATTTTTAACGGTTTTAACAATTCTGACATTTCAATTCTCTAAATATTTAACAAATTTATGTATTTAAAATTAATTTTGATCCAAATGTGTTATATTCAGTGTTCTCATGGCCTAATATGTGATCTAAACTTGTTTTACAAACTCTACTGTGATTTTCCTAAGTGAATTTAACCTCTTTGATGTTTGGCCTAAATGTGTCTTCCTGCCTAGATTTTCTTATGTAAGTATCCAAATTCTACTACACTCTGCATGATAGATTATCTAGCTTTATATGCCACCTTTTATCCTCTCAACAATTTGCTTTTGAAACATTCTTTTTACATAGTTTATATTTTAGGTTAACTTTAACTTAATTGATTTCTGCAATTTTCCTTTTTTTATTAGATATGTATGAATTTTATTTACATTTCCCCAATCATTTACTTATTTGAATTGCAAAACTTTTGTATTATTTCCTGTCTGTTTAAATCCATTACAATATATATATATATATATATATATATATATATATATATAAGTTTCATTTAAACTTTTTTGCCATTATTTTTTTATTATTATCATAATGCAAGTGAAGATTTATTTGAACTTTATTTGTGGTTTTGAATGTCTTTAAAATGAATTGGTATGCAATATAATTTCTGTTAACTACTTTATGTCAAACTAACAATAAAGTTTTTCTTGGCGTTATGTATTAGCAATATTTTTCGTCTTCTTCCTTTATAACTTTAACAATATATTTTTCCTGGTAGGATCTCTTTATTCCTTTATACTTTTTACACAAAACGCATATTTTCAATTACATTCCTTTCGTTTCTTATTCTTTCAGCTCTAAAGAAACGTTTAGTTTGTTTAATAAATTTATTTTTTGTGTACGCATATATTGTTGCCTATAATTCGACTGTAGTGGTAATTGTTGATATGATATTTTTTTCTGTTTACAGACTCAGGTGATTTGTTTATTGTTTCGTATATTTTGGAGACTTTTTCAAGAAAACGCCACAACTTTCTACTTTGTCAAATGTACGGTTATAATAACTATCTTCCGTATCTGTTTCCAAATCAATACCAGCCATCCTAAAATAAAACCATGATTAATTCAGATTATGAAAGAAAGTCCTTGAATTTTGACAGCCTATAAATCTGTGAAAGTTGCGCTATGCAAATGTTTATAGATAAAAGCATTGAGGAAATTTTTTTTTCAATATTATTAATATTTGAGTTATAAAATTTATTTGTTACAATTTATATCCTAGACAAGTTTGGGAGTTTTATTACTTCATATAAAATCATTTTTGACAATGACATAATTAACTATGTAAGGGGTAGAAGTAAATTAAAATACAGGTTATAAAGATGTTCTGATAATGTGTTATAGAGGAAAAGCGATCTTATACCACACTTACAGAAGTAGATCGAAATTTGCTAGGATTTGATATCAGACATTAGATCAAAGGGTTAATCCACTCTTCAAAGCATTTGAATTTTAAATTTTCATGTTATATTTATAACTTTAAAGCTTTCAATCATGTTTGTTGGGACTTGTTTGGACTTAATTTAAAACTGAATTGTGATGATCTATGAAGAATATTTTCGAGATAAATTAATAAGTAATTTCGAAAAGATGGTTGAGGAGGTCTTGAATTCATTGGAGTTTTCTCTCCTCAAATTTTTTTCCTGTAACAGATAAGTATTTGAAGAACAAAGAGTCGTAAGGCAATTTCGTAAAATTGCCCGGATTACTGGCTGTCCGCACAGAAATTCTTCCTCACAGTTCAAATTTAACGAAATGTATCAAATACATAAAGAAGTGTTCGAGAGGACATTCATTTGTGGGAAGCGCAACTGATGAAGGTTCCTTATCCAGAAACAATATATATATTATATATTGTCTTGCGTACAAACGAAGAGAAGATAGAAAGAGTATAGAAAGAGATGTCTTAAAATGATCAACAAGTATTCCTGTATATAAATAGTGCATTGTATATTGTGTTATACTTATCTGTTTGGAGACGTTTCAACTCCGACTCTGGAGTCGTTGTCAATCGTTTTGTTGAGTATTTCGAGGCTTTTTAAAAAATTTTTCGCAGTGACAATACGTCATTTGCCGATCACTTGATACTAAGGGTACCATTTTTTTGCTCTCCAGCTCAAATGAAGGTCGATTGAAGGGGCCACGATTTTCGTGTTGTTTATCATCATACAGCTGGCTTCTTTAAGTTTTCTCTTTTTTAAATTTTTCTCTTTAAGCAAGATCTTTGTTTCATCCCAATCTATCTTATGGCTGCCGGTGCTGGTTAATACATGGTTGGCCAAATTTGATTTGTCTACATGTCTTCTTGAAATGTTATATTGGTGTTCTTTTTTTCTTACTTCTAAAGGTCTTGAAGTTTCACCGGTAAAATTATGACTACAGTCACACACAACACTGTACACACAATTTCTGGAATTTTGAGTTGCGTCAAATGGTTTGGTATGTGTGAGGATAGAGCGCAATATATTATTTGTTTTGAAAACAGTTTTAATATCGAATTTATTTCCTAAGCGCTTAATTTTTTCCGATACACCTGGGACGTATGGAACTATATTCATAATTTTGTTTTCTGTTTGTGTTTGGTTGGTATTAGTGGTCTGGTGGTTATTTGTGTTGGTTTGTTGTTGCGATTTTCTTTCTAGTTGATTTATAGTTTTATTTATAAAGCCTTGGTGATATTCATTTTGGAGTAGATGTTCTTTGATAATGTTGACCTCGTCGTTAAATATTTCGTTGGATGATGATATGTGTTTTGCTCTATTATATAAGCACTTTAGAACACCTTTCTTTACATTAAAGGCATGGTTGGAGTTAAAATTCAAATATCTATTAGTGTTCGTAGGTTTTCGATAAGTGCTTGTACTTATTGTGTAAGTACATCAAGATAGGCAACTTTATGTAAATTTTCGATTTCGATTGTAAATTTTAATTTGGGTTCTTGACTATTGATGTAATCTAGGAAGGAGTGCAGTTCTTCAGTACCATACTCCCAAACTAGAAAAATGTCATCAACGTATCTCGACCACACTTTTGGTTTGTTCTTATAATTGCCTATGAATCTTTCTTCAAAATATGTTATGAATATATTACTGATTATAGGAGATAAAGAAGAACCCATGGCCATACCAAAGTCTTGTTTATAGAAATCTCCTTCAAATTGAAAATATGTTGTTTTTAAGCAGTTCGGCTAGTTCCATAAATAAATTAATGTTAGATTTGGTGAATTGTGATAATTGTTAAAGTTTTAAGAGCTGGGAACTATCAGAAAATTCAGAAATTTCTGAAACGTAAAAATACTGATAATAGAACACGATTATATAAGATAGTTTAGTGAACATCCAGTGTGTGTGATAGTGGTGTTGTGACAAAGAAGGTACTGTTTGAAGTCGTGTAGAAACAAATATGTTCTTAACTACAGTTTTTAATGATACTTTTAGTTGATTTTTTTTATTCATACATAAAACACTTAATAAATACCAGTTAAATTTATTTAGTTTCTAACTGCTAAATGCTATATTATACCTGTAATATTAGTTTGTTAAATGATAAATACAAACTAGAAAGTTAGATTAAGGACAAAGATTTTACTTGCAAATTGTACAGAAAAATGAGAATAGCGTCCAAATTAAATAAAAAGGATTAAAATATGAAACAAAAACAGGCACTTACAAATTTTTACTCTTTTTATCTTCAAATGTTAACATTTATATATATGTCTAATTTCCTAACTTTATATGATTGAATTTATATAAAATTTGTAACACATAAGAGTTACTAATTCTATTGAATTATCATATAAAAATTTTGATCCGTATTTCAACAGTAGGGACTAAACTCTTTTCTAGAATGACAATTCAAATGATATATTTAATTTCCTTTAAGTTGCTAGCATTTTCAAAGAAAGAAATACACAGTGAAGATTCAATAGATTTCAAGCATATAATTCTTCGACTGTTTAGCTTTTCTAGTAGTACAATGTAGATGTTAAATTTTTAATAGAACGACACTTAGCATCTACAATGTATCCTTTGTAAGGATAATTGTCGATGGTTGTAAATAAAAATGTGTCATTAGATTATGAATGTTTCAATAACTGCTTTGAAATGTGGATATAAAATGTTTGTTTCGCTATTTAATACTTATTTGGTTTGAATTGGTTTCCTTGTTTTAGTAAATAACATTGACTGAGGTAGATCAGTTTCAAAATAGGAATAATTATGTTTTGTACTGTTAGTAAGTTTCATAAAATAATTTAATCAAATTAGGCATGTTGATTGTACGTTACAACGGTGAAAATCAAGTAACATCCTTGTTGGTAAGTTTTTATTTGTTTGGTTGGCTTTAATTTTTTTGATCCTGTACGACACAAATTTAAAGGTCTTTGATTTTGTTTGATTTGTATTGATTACATTTCTTCGTAAATATTTTAATATCCAAGCATCCAATGATAATTAGTACCTTGAGCCTGTGAGTCTGAAGGAGAGAATCATTTAACAAGTTTTAATAAAAAATGGAAAAGGAATTCGGAAAATTGGAATTAATGAACAGGCTATAATAGATATAAGACCATTCTAACCAAATTTAGAATTCATTACTCTTTTTAAAACCATATCAATAAAACCTTTTAACTTAGATCCAGTTAACATTCACTAGAGATTTTCAACAAAACAGAAGAAATAATAGTAATAAGTAATAGTTTTCAAATTAATTTAACATTGGAAAAAACACATAAACCCATTAATCCAGAAATTAAAATATTTTCTAGAAGATTTTCGAATTTTCCTTAGACTTCCATCTACTTGAAATGTTTGATGTTTTAACGTTTCCATAGCTTTGGATATGCTATTGTCACTTAATCCCTTGTCTCGTCCTACCACCATCCCCAAAACGAGAAAATTGAGGCCATATCACACAACCAACCACCACATCTGTATGGACTATCCGAGATACACAAGGCTGGAGTACCTCTCAGACCGATTACAAGCTCATGTAACAATCATCCAACCATTGGACGGCAAAACTTCATCGCCCGCCAAGGATTCAAACCATTTTGTCAAAATAATCCATTAGACGAATCACTCGACATAGTGAGTAACAAACTTAATGCAGATAAAACCATGATGGAGCATCTAATAGATTCAATCACGCACTTACTACAATGTTGTCTCAAGAACTGCGACTTTCAAGAGAAGGATCGGTTCTTCATGCAAGAAAATAGATTGTCTATGAGCTTCCCGTTATCAGATATAACGAAAAAACTAAATAAGTAGTTACTTACTAAAAACTTAAGAAATTAAAGTACATAATAATGGTTACAATTTATGTTCGAAAAGTCCAACATTGTTATTTAGACAAGAGTTGCATCTTTTTAAGATTGACATTACCGCTTTCCTCACAGACCGCCTATCAATTTCTTCAATTGCTTATAATACGGCCTCCCTTAGGTCACCAATTGTCTCATACTTTCTTTTGTATATTTGTTTTTAGCGCACCCCATAAATAGAAGTCTATAACTGCCAAATCGGGAGACCGGGGTGGCCATTCGCGTGGACCATTTCTTCCTATCCAAGAGTTTGGATAGATATTATCTAAGTGTGGTCTTACTAATAACGAGTTCTGAGCAGGTGCTCCATCATGTTGGAACCACTTAATTTCTAGACGGGTTCTCAAATTCAAATTATGCAACATGTCTTGAAAAGTGTATTGCAAGAAATGCAAGTAGCGCTCCCCAGTAAGTGATTCGTCATAGATAAAAGGCCCCAGAATAGTAGACCCTATGATACCACACCAAACATTAAAACCAAATTTTATCTGGGGTCGTCTTTGTTCTACATGGAAAGGGTTTTCTTTAGCCCAGATATGCTCATTGTGTCTGTTGAACATACCGCAGTTAGTAAATCTAGTTTCATCTGACCATAACACCTTTAATGGAAACTGTGGATTGTCAAGGCACATGTCTTTAAACCATGTTCAAAACAAAATACGTCGATGATCGTTACCAGCATGCAAAGTTTGAGAAACTGAAAGTTGGTACGGGTGGAACTTGTGCGCTTTCAGTACCTTAACTACCGTTCGTTGAGATGTGCTAGCTTCTGGCCCAATCTCACTAGTTGATGTAGATGGATTTTGATTTACCATTGCCAAAATATTTACTTGTGCTGCTTCGTTAATTTGATTACGTTCCTTTGGTAGTTTAGTAAAAGATCCATATCTGCGTAAACTATCGTAAAGCCGCTTAAATGTACATAGAGCAGGTTGACGACGATTAAAATATCTATGAAAGTATTTCTCAGCTACACGAACTGAATTTTTATGGCATATGAGATAACATTCCACCATATTCAGTTTTTCTTCGTTAGAATATTCCATTTTATCAAAAAAAACTTTTCAATATCGACTGTCAGTTCAGTACTCCTAATGGAATTACTCTCAAATGAGGAAACGTCAAAGTGAAAACAATCTGTTTCGTGGTTATCTACATTAAAAGTGAAAATAAGAGAGAAAAGCATCCATAACTCCGTTATTTTTATGAATAACTATATATCGTTGAAAAGCTCTAAAAATGTCCGATTTTTTGAGGTCATAGCCAACTATGGTTTCCATTCAAAAAAAGATAAGTTTGCGTCATATCTCGAAAACGACAATCATATTCGGTATACTATTCCCTTCAATTTTGATATTTACCCTTTTTTATAAAATCAAAGGAGCTAGAGAGATTTGACTAAATCTACAGAATTTCGTTTTTTCAAAATATCTAGTAAGCCATGCATTTTTACAAAAATCCGAAAGTGTCATTAAATTGGACCAGTAAAACTGCAAATCTTTCCTAGTTTAACCATTGCTCTATCTCCGCTAGTTTCCGAGATCTCCTGCTCTATCTCCGCTAGTTTTCGAGATCTCCTGCTCTATTTCCGCTAGTTTCCGAGATCTCCATATTGTACATAAAAAAACTATATATTGAAAATAATTATGAAATACTGGAAACTGAAGCAATGCAGTTACATTGTATATATAAAAAATTAAAAATTTAGTTGATCATCATGATCAAACTCAAAACTACCAGTGGAAAAAATAGTGAATGTTGTTTGATAGTCTACAGTAGGATATATAGCAAGACATATGTACAAGAAAAACGAAATTTTTATTGTTTTTTTAACTTTACTTTCGAGATGTAACAAAAATTAATTAATAATACCCCCACCGATGAGCACACTTTATTGATTTCTGGTTTACTTAATATTTAATAACTGTGATAATTGAAATTGTACCAAACTTTGATATAATTACGTCTTATAAAGTTTACTTCATGGTAATTGTTTAGTCACCTAATAAAATATTTTTGTCTCATGCGTAGAATTAAATGTTTGAGTATTATTGAGGTATGTTCAAGTTTTACCTTTCAATATATTTACATTAAATTTTGTGGTGCGTTTGATATATAAGTTCGATAATTGTATAAAGCAGGTAAATATACTTTTTGGAAATTTCAAGTTTGAACAACTTCATAATTTACGTTTATCTTGAATCTTCTGAACCGTTGAGGATTCTAAGGTACCTGATTCTGAAAAAAATGTAAAAGACTGATTTTGTAATATAGCTTTACATCTGAAGACGCGAGAATGGCACCTCGAAGAGGTTTCATATATGAAACAGGATTAATTAACCGAAAATGTATGCTTGTCAGCTTAATGATAGAATCGTTAAATTACTTGGTAGATTTGGGGGGTTTGATCATGACTACCTATCATTGTTTTTAGCTTCCAAAAAGAAGGAGGTTATCAATTCGTCGCGTATTTTGTTTTTGTTTTTTATGTATGTTACCTGATTTTTTTTCCTGTGGTGAACCGTTTTGAATGAGTATGGTCTTGTTTAATAGAGTAAATATCCGGATTGGTGAAACTTCAAATTGTGGAAAAGAATTCTATCGGTAAAGTGATAAAATTTGTGAATGAACACATGCGTGCATGGAAATCGACCAATATCCCTAACATATTGGTCGATTTTTCGAAAACTCCTTATGGATGTGTATAGTTTTTTTAACGTTTAATGGATTAAGGAAGATCCCTGGGTGATCTTATATACTTTTCTGCGACGTGCAACTTGCAGTTATGCAGAAAATCGCCGAAAATTACAAAATTCTTATAAAAAATTTCACCGAAATGACATAACGGACATTTCTTCATAAATATTTTAATTCCAACGGAATAATGCGGGAATTTTAGGCACTGAAAGTTTTAATTGCGAATTTGAAAATTTTCTATGTACATCTCAAGCATATAGGTAGTAAAGCATAGTATTTTCGGCTCCTTAAATCAATGAGTACCAAGCTCGTTTTGTTTGTATACCAGGCAAATACCTACCAATTTTGCGAAGACGGGGCTTTTGGTTGGCACATTCTACCGGCCTTATAGAAAATTCAGTGACAACACTTGTCAAATTCTGAACTGCTATTTGGTGCGTTTATACACAGGGTGTTTAGTTTTAGCAAACAAAATCACAGAGTAAAGTGATTGCATTTATATGTTGATTGAAATATAGGACGGAGTAGAATGATAGTGGTCCATAGGCAGCCGTATATACAGGACCGTTGGAATATAGGGTAGAGTGAACGTTTGGTGGTATAAAAATGTTGGAACAAATGTGAAATTAAAATTATATAGGGTGATTAAAAAACTGTTATATGATGTGGACGTAAACAAATCATACATGATGGTTGAAATATATGCTGGAATTGAATTATATTTATACAGTGTGATTAAAAAATTATTTATTTTTTAGCCCATAAGAAGTTGCATTAAGTGTGGAGAGGAATCAATGTTACACAGGGCGATAATATAAAATGTTCAAAATGAACTAATTTGTAACAAAGGGTATTTTATTTTTTCTGTAAAGAGTCCGTGCGAAGCAAGGACGGGTTGCTAGTTAATGATAAAGAAAATCATAATATTAGTCACAGAAATTAATTAATAAGTTTATATCAAAACAAATAAACCTTGACCAAAGAAGTTATTCGCTGGATCTAGATCAAAAACCTGAGGCATTTATTCAAATGAGGATAATGGAGTTTATATTTATGTTAGGACATATATTTCGTTTTAATTTAATTAATTTTTCATATCGTTTTTAATATTAGTAGTATTTTGTAATATTTTGTTTTAATAATAAATGTTCCCTTTTTAGCAATTTCCAAATTGTGCTAATATGGATTATGATACTAAAAATGAAGCGACATTTCTAAAATCAGTAAAGTTCACAATGCTGTTAGCTGGAAAATGGGCAAATGAAGGTGGTCAGTCGTTCACTTCAATCGTTTACAAGATTTACAGCTTTTTTATACACCTTTGGATGGTGTTTTTTCACATACTTTATGTTGTTACATTCGTTTTTGATTTCGAATGTAAATATTACCTTACAGAAACCTTGACCACGTTTTGTCGTACATCGGGTTGCCTGGCAATACCTTTCTTGTTAAGTTCATCTAAAGTGGAAGAGATTTTATCGTTAATAATAAAAACGGAACATGAAATTACTGACAGTGAAGAAGATGACATTGTAGAAATCTACAAAAGACAAGCTAAAAGGATAAACAAACTAGTGTGGATATCGACATCGGTCATGTCAGCTGTTGTCATTTTATGGACTATTCGTATATTTACGTAAGTATCATGAACTAAATATTTATCTCTGTTTGCTTTTTGGGTTAACTCATGAATCTGCTAGCCAAAAGTAGTCTCTGTCATTCCTTTGTATATTTTGACAACTGTGTAAAAGTTTGTCCAAGATGTTGATGTCCAAGAAAAATCGAGTGGCTAACTATGAATATCTATTCAAAGAAGGCGTTATGGTTGCCAAAAAAGACTACTATGCACCCAAACATCCTGAACTGGAAACCTTTCCAAATTTAAAGTTATTAAGGCATTACAATCTTTGAAATCCAGCGGTTTTGTTAAGGAACAATTTGCCTGGGTGCATTATTACTGGTATTTGACAAATTCTACGCCAATACCTCCAACTCTGAAAAGACCAGCACGAAGTGAGACTACCAGGCCAAGACCTGCTACTTTTAGGTCAGAAACCTCAAAACCATCAGAAGTTCGTGCCGGTTATAGAAGAAACACTGGAGGCGTCGGTCTCGACAAGAAAGCTGATGTCAGTCCAGGAACAGGTGACGTCGAATTAGTCATTTAGTTATCATATTGCTAGACAGTCCGTAGGTTTCAAGCATTTTTATATACAAAATAATCGTTTTAATTTTCCAATAAATTCACTATAAATTTCACTACGAAAGAAAATAGTCGTAATAAATATTTACAGCAGAAGGTCAACAAATTCACATAGTTTAAAATCAGCCGTTCCACTAAGCGGCTATCTACCTAACCACTACTATATTAGATGCACTATATATTTCCGGGCTATTTTGCCGTGGTCTATTGGAATGTCTTAGGAACGTTTCCTCTGCAACTGCGGCAGAGATCTTCAGCGGCGCGTGCGTAGTTGATACCTCGTTGGATGCTCGAAGCGAATAGAACTGTCGACCGGCGTCACGATGGTATTTATGCTAAGCGGTGGAAGCACTATCTGGAACACATTATACAATCCCAAAACACAGAAGTTCTGTCAAATACACCGCTAGATATACAAACACCGAAACAACTTCAACAGGAAAGAACAAGGCCTAAAACTCAACAAAATTTTGTATCCCGCATACGATGCGCAACTATGAAACCCTCTAAGCTCGTAGTCCCCGCCCACCCAATTCCCCCCGATCAATCAGGGCAGACTATGCTTCCACCGCTTAGCATAAATACCAGCGTCTACCGCAATTGCAGAAGAAACGTTTGGAAGATGTTCCAATAGACCACGGCTAAATAGCCTTTTTTTTGAAGGTGGAAATCCATTATGGACAATGTCAGGCTTAGAGTCTATCACTCAAATTAGTGTGACACTCACACCCACTAAAACCACCTTGTTGTTTCTGCAGTTTATGAAGGTGGTGGTACTGTTATTTCTAACTTGCGTCGCCACCTTCCTGCCTTTCTTTGCCTTCATCACACCATTCTGTTTAAATCTTCTTTCTCCTTTTCCTCTATAATTTCCCTTATCCATTTGTATATAATTTCCTTGTTCTCTTTACTTTCTATCATTAGTTTTATCACGTTAGATGGTGTTATCCTTTCACCAATCGTTGTTTCTTTTCTTGTTTTATTCCTTGCATATCTTTCGCAGTCAAAAACTACGTGCTCCATTGTCTCCTCAATTTGGCACATATCACAGTTACAGTTGTTATTTTTAGGATGGTAATTGACGAAATCGATCCAAGAGATAAATGTTCCTCGGCAGAAGGTCAGATCTTTCAGTTTCACATCAACACAAACCCGTTGGTTCATAAGATACTTGCAAGTCTTGTACCATGCATTGGAGGAATAATGATTACGTACGCCAGAGCGATTCCAACTACTACTGTAGGCAACATTTTGACACACATTAAAATACTGCAGGCATATATAAGAAAAATTGATGAAAAATCTGAAGAAATGTCAAGGAGAAATATTATGGATATAGAACAATGCCGGTTAATTATTTTGAAGGATATTGTAAAAAAGCATCAAAATATAATCAGGTAACTTATGCTATGATTGGTTCATATTTAAATGTCTGTGTAGCGAATAATGATCCGATTGCACTGAATTCTTCTCATTGTTCAAGCTAAATTAATTCCAAAAGGTTACTGTTCACATAATGATTTATTCCTGTACAATTTAATGACAGCTGGTGAAGTTGTATTTATGCTCTGGGGCCTTACAGAATAATTTTTAATTACTAGTGATTTTTTTGCTATGTAGGGGTTCCCATACTCTGGAGACCTGCATTCGATACATAGCTGCATCGCGATAGAGTAAATTTTGACAGCTATGGAGCTCATATATGTGATTTGTTTTTGGTGGGACTTTTCTGTGATCCCTTTATACAGGGTGAATTTTTTTTGATGATCAGTATGGGGATCCCGTAAACTAGCGGAGATAGAGCAATATTTATATTGGGAAAGAATTGCAGTTTAACTGGCCCAATTTAATGACACTTTCGGATTTTTGTAAAAACTCATGGCTTACTAGATATTTTGAAAAAACGAAATTCTGTCTATTTAGTCAAATCCCTCTAGCTCCTTTGTTTTTGATTTTATAAAAAAAGTGTAAATATCAAAATTGAATTGTATGCCGAATATGATTGTCATGTCCTCGTTTGCGTGACAGCTATCGTTTTCGAGATGTGACAGAAACTTATCTTTTTTTGAATGGAAACCATAGTTGGCTATGACCTCAAAAAATCGGACATTTTTAGAACTTTTCAACGATATAATACTCGTTATGGTTGCTTTTTTCTCTTATTTTTACTTTTAACGTAGATAACCATAAAAAAGATTATTTTCACTTTGACGTTTCCTGATTTGAGAGTAATTCCATTAGTAGTGCTGAACTGACAGTCGATATTGACAAGTTTTTGTGATAAAATGGAATATTCTGACGAAGTAAAACTGAATATGTTGGAATGTTATATCATATGCCATAAAAATTCAGTTCGTGCAGCTGAGGAATACTTTCATAGATATTTTAATCGTCGTCAACCTTCTCTATGTACATTTAAGAGGCTTTACGATAGTTTACGCAAATATGGATCTTTTACTAAAGCACCAAAGGAACGTAATCAAATTAACGAAGCAGCATAAATAAATGTATTGGCAATGGAAAATCAAAATCCATCTACATCAACTCGTGAGATTGCGGCAGAAGCTGGCACATCTCAACGAACTGTAGTTAAGGTACCGAAAGTTCCACTTCGTACGAACTTCCAGTTTCTCAAACTTTGCATGCTGGTGACGAACATCGACGTATTTTGTTTTGTCCATGGTTTAGACACATGTGCCTTGACAATCCACAGTTTCCATTAAAGGTGTAATGGTCAGATGAAACTAGATATACTAACTGCCGTATGTTCAATAGACACAATGAGCATATCTGGAATAAAGAAAACCCTGTTCATGTAGAACAAAGACGACCCCAGATAAAATTTGGTTTTAATGTTTGGTGTGGGGTCATACTATTCTGAGGCCTTTTATCTATGACGAATCACTTACTGGGAAGCGCTACTTGCATTTCTTGCAATACACTTTTCAAGACATGTTGCATAATTTGAATTTGAGAACTCGTTTAGAAATTGAGTGGTTCCAACATGATGGAGTATCTGCTCATAACTCGTTATTAGTAAGACAACACTTATATAATATATATCAAAACTCTATAAATTGCAATTTAAATCAATAAATATAAAGCCATTGACAACGAAGTTAGACTGGTGTTCCATCAATATACGTCCTTTTATTTCGATTGTGGTGTTATTGCCCAAAAAAACATAAAAATAATCAAGAATATGCCACAAACGACGTTTAGAAGACAAAAATCTCAGTATAAATTGATTATCTGTTGCTTAAATAATGGTAATTATTAAACTGTCGTTACAACTGGTATAACGGCGAATCCATAATCACTGTATTGTAAATTTTATTCCTTAGTGTTAATAGAACATCCATTTTGCCGTCCCTGATAAGCTGAATAATTTAACTGCGGTTTTTATTTCGAACTTCAATATACAAGGATTTTTAATACGTTGTTCTTTAATACGTTGTTATGCGACAACATGATCTTTT
Organism: Octodonta nipae; assembly: GCA_034190945.1. Lineage (NCBI taxonomy): Eukaryota > Metazoa > Arthropoda > Insecta > Coleoptera > Chrysomelidae > Octodonta > Octodonta nipae. Next base: position 262,895 of record CM067217.1, on the reverse strand, counting down.
TAAATCCTTGATATTATGTATGATCCCATCTGTTCATATTTATTCATTCATTGATGCTTGTTATAAGATGGTTAAATGAATCATTTTTTTGGTATCACCTAGTTTTTTGTCGGTTGTAATTCAGATCTAAATAGTTTTTGTTGTTTGCTACATTTTTTTGTCTATTTTTTGGAGTCACCAAGGGGGGCTAAGGGGACCTCCACACCTCCAAAAAATATCTGAGCTCTATGCTTTCTTGTTTTGCTAAAATAATAAGTTGGACTTGCACGCACTTATTATGAGTTATGAGTGCTGCTTGCTAAGTTTTACTGAAGAACGTATACTGACTAACACTATCCATTAGTCTCTAATTAGTTCAAACACTCGAAATATATTAAGGGATCATAGCTACTCCCTTTCAGGGCAGTTTTACTCGACTAAATAATAATCTTAGGCTCGTTAATAGTCAGCATCTTGCAGTGAAGGAAACTTTTAATTGAATACTCTATTTGTTTCAGATTAACAGAAAAGGTGCAGTCTGTGAATCGTGCTATAGTTTTCCTGTTTTACTTTGGCGACTCTGCATTTACAGCATCTTTTATGATTAGTGTTATTACGGTATGCATAATTATTTCAATATCTACAATTAGTACTCATGTAAGGTATTTCATTTCTCAGTCAAATGACGTTAGTAAAAGTATGGAAGAAATTTGGGTGGTTCTTGCTACTCTGGTTGGACTCTACATATTTTCTCTAGTGGCCAGCGATATCATCTTTGAGGTAATATAATTTGCCTAATATAATAATATGGACTATTAATTGATTATATTGATTTCTGAAGGTTATTTGTTTCATGATATATTTGTATTTTATGTTTTGGGAAATTACACCACACTTGAGAAAAAAACTGTATATTTAAAAATCACGAACGTTTTAAAGTCTCGTTCTGACGTGCTAAATTTTATTAAACACTGAAATAATAATATATATTTAAAATGGAATGTCTATTTGTTTGTCAATTTTACTGTGACGTTACTAAGAACATCTGTTGTAATTAATATAAGTGTAGTACAAAAAATTCTAACATCATCATGGGATTTTGAACAGTATTGTTCAATTGTCAAAATGCATTTACAACCTAGGTCCAAAACACCAATCCAACTTAATAAAGAACAAAATAATAGACGAATTTTTAAAAGTGTCTGAATTAAAATTGTTAAATGAAGACGATTGTATGACTTCTACTTCAGTCATTTTTGGTTGTCGATAATTAAGAATACTGCTGTTAATGGTTATATCGTTTTGAAATAGTCAATAGGGTGAGCTTTTTTTGATGATCAGTATGGGGATCTCAGAAACTAGCGGGTATAGAGCCTATGGTTAAATTGGGAACGGTTTGCAGTTTTACTGGCCCAATTTAATGACACCTTCGGAATTTTGTAAAAAGTCATGGGGTACTAGCTATTTTGAAAAAATCAAATTCTGTCTCTAGTTCCTTTGTTTTTGATTTTATAAAAAAGTGTAAATATCAAAATTGAAGGGAGTTGTATCCCGAATATGATTGTCATGTCCTCGTTTGCGTGACAGCTCTCGTTTTCGAGATATGACACAAACTTACCTTTGTTTGAATGGAAACCATAGTTGGCTATGCCATCAAACAATCGGACATTTTTAGAGCTTTTCACCGATATAATATTCGATATAGTTTTTCATAAAAATAACAGAGTTATGGATGCTTTTCTCTCTTATTTTCACTTTTAACGTACATAGCCATGAAATAGATTGATTTATTAATAACAATTCCAAAAAACATTGAACGATTTTTTATTACGTATATCAGATATAACGAAAAAACTAAATAAGTAAGTACTTACTGAAAACGTAAAAAATTAAAGTACATAATATTGGTTAGAATTTATGTTCGAAAAGTTCACCATTGTTATTTAGACAAAAATTGCATCTTTTTAAGATTGACATTACCGCTTTCCTCACAGACCGCCTATCAATCTCTTCAGTTGCTTCCGCTTCCGCCTCCCTTAGGTCACCAAGTGTCTCATACTTTCTTTTGTATACTTTGTTTTTTAGCGCACCCCATAAATAGTCATATAACTGCCAAAACAGGAGACCGGGGTGGCCACTCGCCTGGGTCATTTCTTCCTATCCAAGAGTTTGGATAGATATTATCTAAGTGTTGTCTTACTAATAACGATTTATGAGCAGGTGCTTTATCATGTTGAAACCACTCAATTTCTAAACGAGTTCTCAAATTCAAATAATGCATCATGTCTTGAAAACTGTATTGCAAGAAATGCAAGTAGCGCTCCCCAGTAAGTGATTCGTCATAGATAAAAGGCCCCAGAATAGTAGACCCTATGGTACCACACCAAACAGTAAAACCAAATTTTATCTGGGGTCGTCTTTGTTCTACATGGAAAGGGTTTTCTTTATTCCAGATATGCTCATTGTGTCTATTAAACATACCGCAGTTAGTAAATCTAGTTTCATCTAACCATAACACCTTTAATAGAAACTGTGGATTGTCAAGGCACATTTCTCTAAACCATGTACAAAACAAAATACGTCGATGTTCGTCACAAGCATGCAACGTTTGAGAAACTGAAAGTTTCTACGGGTGGAACTTGTGCGCTTTCAGTACCTTAACTACAGTTCGTTGAGATGTGCCAGCTTCTGCCGCAATCTCACGAGTTGATGTAGATGGATTTTGATTTACCATTGCCAAAACATTTACTTGTGCTGCTTCGTTAATTTGATTACGTTCCTTTGGTGGTTTAGTAAAAGATCCATATCTGCGTAAACTATCGTAAAGCCTCTTAAATGTACATAGAGCAGGTTGACGACGATTAAAATCTCTATGAAAGTATTCCTCAGCTGCATAAACTGAATTTTTATGGCATTTATTTAACATTCCCATCATATTCATCATATAAAATGGAATATTCTTACTTAGAATATTCCATTTTATCACGAAAATTTGTCAATATCGACTGTCAGTTCAGCACTACTAATGGAATTCTTTCAAATGAGGAAACGTCAAAGTGAAATTTTTTTTTCATAGCTACCTACGTTAAAAGTGAAAATAAGAGAGAAAGCATCCATAACTCCGTTATTTTTATGAATAACTATATCGAGTATTATATCGTTGAAAGGCACTACAAATGTTCGATTTTTTGAGGTCATAGCCAACTATGGTTTCAAAAAAAGATAATTTTGTGTCATATCTCGAAAACGAGAGCTGTCACACAAACGAGGACATGCCAATCATATTCGGCATACAATTCCCTTCAATTTTGATATTTACACTTTTTTATAAAATCAAAAACAAAAGAACTAGAGACAGAATTTGATTTTTTCAAAACATCTAGTACGCCATGACTTTTTACAAAAATCCGAAATTGTCATTCAATTGGGCCAGTAAAACTGCAAATCTTCCCAATTTAACCATTGCTCTATCTCCGCTAGTTTCCGAGATCCCCATACTGATCATAAAAAAACTCACCCTGTATATCGGTATAGCTCATACGAGTTTCCGAGGGTTGGTATTATGACGTCACTGGGATCACTGGAAAACAAACAGAATTTTTTTATACCTAATGTTCACTTCAGTTTTAAATTTTTTGGGATGAATTTCAAGTTTCTTTCGCTGTCATTTTAGAGTTTCGTTTTTTAAGTTTAAATACCCAAAGTTTCTTTTGCCACTATTTTTTTAAAGTTTAAGAATTTTTTGGCTTGTGATTTCGTTAAGAGAAAAATTGTCTTTATAGCCTCTTGCAGACGAGTATGTCATCAGTATTCTATTGAAAACCTAAAAAAGTATGTTGTTTTAAGTTATTGTTGGTCTATGTTTCAGAGTACAAACATAGCGGATCTACTGTTTTATGAAACCAATTGGATTGAGTATGATGAAAAGTCCAAAACAGTAATATTTCTCATGATACTGAGGTCTCAGAAACAACTAGCCATGACTACGCCGATCATTGGTGACATGTCTCTAGGAACATTCCTGCAGGTATACAAATTTACCATTTCACTATTTCCTCAATGAAACTACTTCCATTTTGGCTTATCACATAGCAAAGGGTAGTCATGAAATACGTAGCAGTGATTAAGTCTTCAAAGTACAGGGTAATTAAAAAAATGTATATTTTTACTTAACTTTCACCCACAACACCAACAACATACAATTAGGAAAAAATAAATAATAGTAGCGTTCTAAATAGTACAGACCCTAATGATGTACTGAAAAGTATTTTGAAACAATCTTATGTTTTAATTTTGAGAAATTTTCTAGAGAAATATTATAAATGAGGGAAGTCAACATTAATTTTAAATATATAAATATATAAGAGAATTAACCGAAAAAATTAATAAGCAAGACATTTTAGTATACCCTACAGCAGAATTGCCAAAAATTAAAAAAGCTCTTTAGCGTTAATGAGGGTATTAATAGGAAACCATCGCTGTAGGTGAGAAAAATTTGGAGTGTAATTAAACAGAATGTACCAAAGTAATACTCAACAACATTCCAGACAACTATATATATAATAGAGAAGATCGAGTAAATAATAGAGATCTAAGGCTAAATGTATCCTGTAAACAAAAACCGAGTATCTGATAAATAACAACCAGACCAACAAAAGTATCATACAAAGGACCACACAGGGCTCGGTGTTGTCTCCAAAATATGTATTAGGAGGTAATATTGAACGAAGCCTTAGGGGATAATATGTTCGAGTTGGGGTTGAAATTATAAATATCAAATATGCAGAAGACACAGCTATGAAAACTGAGAGTGTCGAAGATTTTTAAATCCTCATAGACTGTTACTAGAATATATTCTAATAACATACTTGGGATAACTACAATAACGTTAATCAATTAACAGGTTGAAATCAATCAATCAAACAGGTTGATCTTATACAACTAACATCCTACTACAATAGTTAACTATTTTAAAACCTAGAAGCCTTATTGCCGGATACTTAAAATAACTTAGGTTCAAAGCATTTCAATTACAGAAATTTTAAACATAATAGGGCAAGGAGAAGGTGGATTTAAAAAAATAATAAGAAAGCAGAAATTTGAATACTTGAGACGTATGATGAGATATAACCCATACCAGTTAATATAGTTAATATTTAACCGAAAAATAGAGGGGGAAAGAGGAATTCCTACCAATTCCTCTCTTTCCCTCTACAACAGCTTGGGACAAATATCGGCAAACTATCAAAGAAGCTAATAACCCTAGAAGAGCTTCAGTCATTACAGCCCTGCAGTCATACCGTTAGGTTTATACCCATGAATTATATGTAGCTGTTGGTTCATGACAAATGTCTAAAAATTCCACAGTGTTGATGACTGTTTGTCAGTATTTCACGTGTCTCAGTCAGTAATTTATCTGCAGATTAGTAAATGAAGCAAAGAAAATATTAAGAGCAAAATAATGGTAAGGTCAATAACGTTATAACCGAGAATGTATACGGTGATGGGCAAATGTGTGGAACCAAGCAAATATCTCTGGAATTATTAGAGATATCAAAATGAAATTTGGAAGGTGGATACTGTAGAAAGATTACCTATTTGTTTCCAATTTTTTTTTACAATTTTGAACTTCCTGTTTTACCGGAAGTAATGTCGATTTTAAAATTTGCAATGAAGCACCCTGTATAGTATTTTAGTTTCTGATGAAACATTTTATTGTGTATACAAAAATATCAGGTTTGATATTGTTTACTTCAATACCTACCGAGATATTAACAGAAAAGTAACTAAGGAAAGGAAAAATTCGATGGTACCTAAAGTCGGTTCAGATTTGATTTAATAAACAAACTGCTCGGTAAGGATTTGTATTTCTATTGGCCAATCGGTGGCATTATACTGTCACAGCCAACAGCACTGCATGCTACTTAGTCGAATACACGTGCGCTTGTTTAAATCAGGCACAAATTAATTCTGAATCAAGTTTAGTAGTCCATGAAATTCATTGCAGAAGTGACAGTAGTTGTCAAAATAAGTTATTAGTTTTTTTTATTTGAACGTAAAAAGATTGTATTGTATTGTTTTAATTTGATCGTAAAATGGCCGAATTAAGTGAAAGAGAAAGAATTTAAATATTAATGATGATTGGGTATGGGGAGAGGAAAAGGACGCATCAAGAAGTTTGTGACCTTTTTAACATTGTTCATCAGAATACACAAATATTCCGTTCAGTAGTGACGAAAACTTTGCGAAGGTACGACACAAGTGCAATTTACCAAAAAGTGGACGGTTAAAAAGTGCAAGTAATGCAGGTGTATGCTCAAAATGTTGCTATACCTTTGGAAGAAAATCCTACTTATCCACTACCGACCTCGCCAATATGCATGGAATTAGCCGTCGTTCAGGAGGAAGGATATTAAGGCGAGAAAAATATCAGCCATATAAAATTCGCCTCGTTCAAGAACTCTCCGAAGACGATTTCGACAGACGTTTGCAATTTTGTGAAACGATGATGGATATTTGTAACCGTGATAATATTTTAATAAGAAATGTGGTGTTTTCAGACGAGGCTACATTTGGTATAAATGGTACGGTTAATCGACATAACTGCCGCTACTAGGTCGCAAAGTAATCCCATTTGTGTACAAGAGCCTCATACACAACATTCCCAAAAATTGAACGTTTGGGCCGGCATTTTATAACAACAGAATCGTGGGACCCTTCTTCCTACAAGAAACTTTAAACGGAGATAGGTATTTACAGCTCTTGGAGACACAAATTATTACGACATTGGGGTAAATGGACAATTACCAAAAAATATCTGGTTTCAGCAGGATGGAGCACCACCCCATTACGCTCGCATTGTTCGAGATCATTTAGATAGGACATTTCATCACAGATGGATTGGAAGAAGGTTTACTTATGAATGGCCTGAACGAAGTCCCGACCTTAATCCTACTAGGCTATTTTCTGTGGGGTTACTTAAAGTCTAAGGTTTATGTTGATAGACCAAATAATTTGCAAGAATTAGCTGCAAGAGTAACTCAAGACATCCAGAGAATTACACCAGAATTATAGCTAATGTTACTAAAGAATTTAAAAACCGACTTGCTTATTGTCAAGAAGTAAACGGTGCTCAGTTTGAACATCTAATACATTAAGTTTAGTTAAGTTAAGTTTCAATGTTTTGAAAATCTTTTAGATTTAGATAATAATTATGATTATGTATTTCTATAATGGATATTAGATTTTTTCTTTCCTTAGTTACTTTTCTGTTAATATCTCGGTTGGTATTGAAGTAAACAGTATCAAACCCGATATTTTTGTATTCGCAATAAAATGTTTTATCAGAAACTAAAATACTATACAGGGTGTTTCATTGCAAATTTTAAAATCGACATTACTTCCGATAAAACAGGAAGTTCCAAATATTAAAAAAATTGGAAACAAATAGGCAATCTACTGCAGTATCCACCTTCCAAATTTCATTTTGATATCTCTAATAATTCCAGAGATATTTGCTTGGTTCCACACATTTGCCCATCACTGTATATTGATAACCTGATTGGGTAATCTTTTGATATTACTGATGATATCGTGCAGAATGCTGATACTGAAAATACGGTCCATGATGAATTCACAAGTATTCTTAGACCTTGTACCTCTGCAATAAATAAATATCGTGCCAAGGCAAGACAGAGAGGGCAATAGAGGGGGTAGGAGGTTGTTCCCTTGATTGGAAACTGCATTCAATTAGCTAGTGCAGTATGTAGTTCATTGCCTGCACCTCCCAATCGAGTGAAATAGTCTCTTGTTCTCTCTCTCTTTTACTCTTGGCACGATATTCTGTGTATTCCTTGCTACCTTCAGAAAGTTGATGCTCTAAGTGTTTATTGAAGGATATAAAACAGTGAATAGGAGGATATCCCCAAAATGCTTTAATATTGTAGTATCTCTAAAGTATTTCAATGCTACTGTATAAAAAGAAAATTGATAGAAAAATTGTATGTGCGTGCTTTAAAATCAAAGTCTAAAACTTCTACGAAAAATACTATATTGGTGTAACAGTGTTGGTACATATATACTTACGTCTTTTTTGTTGTAATCATTACAGATAATGAAGTTGTGCTACACCATTCAGACGTTCTTCGTTACAATGGATAGTGAGTGAAATTTCTATACGACGTGCACTAAGTCTATAATAAAGCTAATGATTGGATGGAAGATATAATTTAAAGACACCTAATCTATTACCTTAATTTTAAAACTCTGTAGTATGTAGCTGAAGTTTGAATTTCATGTGCTCTTATCTTATGTAATAAAATATAAAATATTGTATTTATGGGCTATGTAAACAATACTCATATCGCTGATCATAAAGCATGTTTTAACATTTCGTTTCCGTTTTGTGAATTAAAGACTAAATCAAACTCTAAAAACTATCTCCTAGTACAGATGGTTAACAATTCTTTTGATATTTCAAACAGCACTTTTCATTTACGGAACCCATTATATTTGATTCACATGAAACTTAATATAATTGTAGTCATGAATAATGAATTATAAAATTTCACAGCTTAAACCGAATACTATCATATTAGAAATTTATTCCTACTTCAGGACACATTAAATAATACATTTATAACGCTATTTATAATTCATACAAACAACAAGTAGCTTGTATAATTTATGTTATATGTATTTACAAATAAAAATTTTCATTAAATATGTAGTGCATAATTATTATTTACTAGTATATACATTGCGATAGTTATTACCTATATAAGAAACTTTTGAACAACAACAACACACACACTTTTTTTAATATAAAATCAAAATATAGGTAAACTATTAACAATAAATGCCGTAATAACCCTAAATTGTAATAATATCTGATGATTTTTAATAACTTCCCAACTAGAAACGACACCGTAGTGTTTATAATGTTCAATTTTTAAACAAGGTAACAACTATAAAATTAACCTACAAATACATTTATAAATTTTTGAAAATGTTTAGATGGTGGATAGATGTTTGTACAAATTAGTTGTAGCTGATATAATGGTTTGGGATAAGAAAAATGATATTTTTTTGTATCCTAAAACACACTTGTAACAGATAAAGACTAAAAATTGCTCGTTTTAAAAGTTTTATACCTATACTTCCACTCAACCCCTATGCACTTGTTCTGTCCTGTTTCTTAGAAAACTATTAGCTTACCCCAGTCGACTTGTTAGAGTAATAATATCTAATTTTCTTATAACAATGCAAATCTATTATTCTTCGCTGCCATTGCCTTCTCCATAATGTCATTCATTCCAACCAAATTGTACACCTAAAAACGCACAGTTAATTTAATCAATTACCGAAAAATATTCGCTTTAAAATATCCCCCATTAAAGATTTTAATTAACTCTCAATTACCTTAATTTCCATGTCAAATACAAATATGACAGAGACCTGTTTTCCATTTGTAATTTTTTGCTTTGGCCATTTTTTTATTTATGAGGGTAAAGATTCTTTGAAATCAAAATTGAATCATTGGAGACCGATGCGGTGTTTTCAACTCCTGTCATGAAGGAAAAATGTAAGGAGGGTAGAGAATATTGCAATAAATTCTGTGAGTTCAAATTCCTAAATGTTCACACCCACTTACAATGTCTTTACTTTAATGAAAAAGAAATCAGTGATTACAAAATAATGACAAATACTACAGTTGTTCTCTTCTTTAGCTGTTCGTTTCAATACACAAGAAAACTATAAACTAAACTACTCAACTTATCCTTTAAATAGCCCTTGTATAACATACCCGAATGCCATGATAATTTCTTTGCCGCCAGAGCGTTTTTACATAAACCTTCTCGAGGCCGTCTGTTTTTACACCCATTGAAATTTCGAGATAGCCATTGTTGTTTTGATTATTTTAGCTGGTTTTATGTTTATGTGTTATTTTTCTTACCGGAACCATTAATTTACAAGATTTTTTAATTTTTTTTATTTAGTGGTGTAAAATGAAGTTTATAACAATATAACTAATAAGATTCAGGGTCAACAAATAATTTTTGGATCTACAAAACGAATGTTCAAAGGTGCAGCGTAACTCAATATTGATGAAAAATTAAATTACACCTTTACATTAATATTAAATCATACAAGAAAGTTGTAATATCAAATTTTGATTGCCGGAAAAAAAATCATTTTCATTAGCTGTCCGGCAGACGTTGTTATGCAATTCGCGTAGCAGAGCATTGTTTGTGTGTTCTTCCTTCTGATTCAATTCAATTCTTGTGTTAACAATTACAAAAAAATTGTATGTATGACCAGTGCTTATTCAAAAAATGTTTGGGCAATTTTAAAAATTTAAACTACATTAGATTACAGAAGTGTATCATATTATTGTCCATAAGGTGAGATTTACAATAGTAAATTGCAATAAATCTTTATTGTTTTCTCTAAAACGGTCAAGCAATTTAATTATTTAAAATTGTTTCTACAAAGACCTGTTCCAGTTTAAATGTCAAGGTATTCCATGAAAGTATATGTAGTTTGTAATGGTTTTCATTTTGATTCATTTGAAGTCAGTTTCTTTTAGAGACAAAGTTAAGTTACGGGGCTTATAGTTGCGTGAACTGACAGAAAATAGTCCATTAGTTTATCGAAACGAAAATTTGAAATACCAACGATCTTTTCTACATGTAGGTGTGTGCATGCGTGCATGTGATAACAGTGGTACATAAGCAATTGCATACAAAGTATGGTTGAAATATAATGTGGAATTAGTTATACAGGGTGGTTAAAAAAATATTGAGTTGGGTGGTACATAAGTAGTTGCGTAAATAAGGTGGTTGAAATAAAAGTGAGCAAAACTATACTTACACAGAGTGGATATTTGTGTTATAGAATGGGGTATAATCACAGTTATAAACAAGAATGTTAGAAGCGGTTGAATGTTCAGGATTGGCTGTTAAAAAAGTTATATAGTGTATAAGTAGTTGCTTATACAAGGTATTTGACGTAAGGTGGAGTAAAATTATTGATATTCAGGGTGTACAAGAATGTATTAGAAATAATGGGTTTAAAAAATTTTAGAAGCAGTTGTATATACCGGATGCTTGAAATAAATGGTAGACTAAAATTAGTCATAAAATGTTCTTCTAAAAATAGAAACAGTCAATAATGTGGAGAGATTTTATACTTATACAGAGTGGTTTTAAAGATATCAGGACCGTTGCAATGTTGTGTGGAGTTGAAATATAGTTGTACAGGGTGCTTCAGAAAATTATAGACAAATAAGTTATACAGGAGTATAAACTGGTTTGCAAGCTACGGTATCTACAGTTGAAATTATTTTGAAATTTGTGTGCCCAGGTACATGGTAAAACTTATTGTGGCTCTATGCAAAACTAGGTCCCAACCCGCATCCATTTTATTTCCTTAAATGTAAGGTTTAATAAAATCAATCCATGATAAAATGAAGCGTTATTACAAAATTCCTTTTCTACATTTTGAATTTTAAATAATCTTTAATTTTTTTCATCAAAAACCTATTAATAAATTATATCTCATTTCAATACACATCAAACGTAAGTTATTCTAAAGAGAATGGGTTATACGATTTCTCAATATATTTTCTACCAGTTTGGGACTTGAAAACGAACGCGTATAATTCGACACGATATTACTTCAATATTTGGGAACCTGTGAATAGTGTCCCATTATACATGTATGTATAGAGAGTTTTGATATCTATAGATTATTAAAAAATAAATCAGGTGATGTCTTGTACACTTCATAATAAAATAGAAGGAATGCATTTATAAGATAATAGTGTTTATAATATATAAATAAAAAGTATCATCTCAGCACTTTCCACACCAATATGTTTTGAACTTAAATGTTGAGTGCCTTTGAACCAAAGCTTGTAGTTGTAAGATGAAATCTCGAAGCACTTAACTAAAATGCAAAAAATAATATTATTCTGCAACAACTTTTTGACTTTTGGTTATATTATGTTTGTTATTCTAATTTATTTATTTTACAAATTTTAGTGATACAATGGCAAAATTTATGTTTCACATTACGCAAAATTTGTATTTATTCACTAATCTCGTATACAGTTGAAAAAGAGACATTTGAGCAATTGAGTTACGGTTTTAGCTTACGGATATTTTTTTGTGATGAATAAAAAAGTTTTTCATTTAATTTTAACTTATGGAGATAAATAAATGAATTTAGAGCCTCAGATTTTGAAGATAGCTAAACCAGTATACGGGTGATTTTTTTTTTTTGATGATCAGTATGGGATCTCGGAAACTAGCGGAGATAGAGCAACGGTTTAAATTGGGAAAGATTTGCAGTTTTACTGCCCAATTTAATGACACTTTCGGATTTTTGTAAAAGTCATGGCTTACTAGATATTTTGAAAAAACGAAATTCTGTCGATTTGGTCAAATCCCTCTAGCTCCTTTGTTTTTGATTTTATAAAAAAAGTGTAAATATCAAAATTGTAGGGAATTGTATCCCGAATATGATTGTCATGTCCTCGTTTGCGTGACAGATCTCGTTGTCGAGAGATGACAGAAAGTTTTTTTTTAATGGAAACCATAGTTGGCTATGACCTCAAAAAATCGGACATTTTTAGACCTTTTCAACGATATAATACTCGATATAGTTATTCATAATAATAACGGAGATATGAATGCTTTTCTCTCTTATTTTCACTTTTAACTTAGCTAGCCATGAAATAGATTGATTTATTAATAACTATTCCAAAAAACATTGAACGATTTTTTTATTAGGTATATCAGATATAACGAAAAAACTAAATAAGTAGGTACTTTCAAAAAATTTAAGAAATTAAGGCACATAATAATGGTTACAATTTTGTTCGAAAAGTCCACCATTGTTATTTATCAAATATCGCATTTTTCACCAAATTATACATTGATACCAAATTTCAACCTCTTCCGTCCAGTAGTTTAGGAGAAAATGGCTGTGATGTGACAGAGGCAGAAATCCGGAGTGATTATAATATCACTCCGGATATCAGTATATTGTATATACGGAATCCTAAAAAGGTCAAAAACATGTGCAAAACAAATTTTTTCAACAACAATCATATCTTGTATACTTTACGTACATTTTAGAATATACAGTATACATAAGGAGCATTTTCAAAACCAGTTTTACTTTTCCCAAATTCTATAAATTTCCATTGTTTCTGATAACATTACATCATCATTTATCACTGACTATTCTACAGAATTGTATTTTGGGATAACTTATTTTTTATTCAGCTACCTTCACAAAAATCAACCCGTTTTAATTTCTATCCACAATTAGGTTGCCAAGTAAACATTTTTTCCTTGCAAAATTACTAAAACGTTGGTTACATTGTTACACTTCCAAAGAAAAGCTTTAAATTGTCAACATATTGAGTGAAATAAATGCAGTGAAGATTCAATAGATTTCAAGCATATAATTCTTGGATAGACTCCAACAGTACAATGTAGACGGTGATTTATTAATAAAAATGCACCTAGCACTTACAGTGTATCCTTTGTAAGGATAATTGTGGATGACTGTAAATAAAAATGCGTTATTATAACTTGAATTTTTTAGCATCAATTGTTAAATGCGAGTATAAAATGTTTGTTTCCATATTAAGTACGTAGTCGATTACAGTCCTAAGCAAAAGTTCACGAAGAAGTTGTTTATTTTCTTAATGTATACAAACAAACATTACACGGCCACATAATTTATTTACAATCAGCAAAATAATTTTGTTAAAATATAAATATAGGTAAGTTTGCTTTGCTATCTATTTTTGGTTGGTATTTTCATATATAATGTTACTTAAGATTTTGCTGTTTGTCTGTCAATTTGACTGATCACATTTTAGTTTTGTTAATATTATCTACAGAAGATATAATCATTATCTAATTTTATGATGGTGTACCTACAAAACAGATGAATAATATAACTTTAATTTTAAAAATTTATTTCACTACTGTTAACTCAGTTACTTTCCAAATATAACTCAAAACTTGTTCCCTTCTTGCTGAATATGCTATAAACGTTAGAAAGAAGGATCAAAAATAATTTTCAATTTTATAAAATATTTCTTATTATCTGAATATAGAAAAAGATCTGCTTTTTATTTTTTATTTTTATTAAAAAGCATGTTTTTGAGTAATTTTTCAAAATGCTCTTGGCACTTGTTTGCTCTTAGAATTTTGTAATTACCTATGCTTCAGAATGTACTATAAATGATAGAAATTTGGATGAAACTTTGCTACTTTATTGTAACCTGTTTATTGTACTTTTTTCGTATTTTGGCAAGTATTGAGCTCCGACGAAAGTTTTTTGTACTAACCAATTACACTATTTAACCAAGGTTTTAATCTGATATTTTACGTGATAATGACTGACTTCAGAATACGAAAACTGTCTGAGTTAAAGCCTCAAATGTTGGGTATTTGAAATGTACAGGTTTTCTATTCATGTAAAGTTGTTATTGTTTATCAACTATAAATATTAAGTAGAAAACGACCTAACCTTCCTTTAGACAACAATTAGGGAATATTATTATAACATAAATACTATACAGAACCCTGGAGGGAAAAATCTGGAAGTTGGAAATTGTAAAATATTTATGAAACAAGCCACTAACCTACCTTAAAATAGAGCTACCGACCTCTTGAATCATAGAATCTAATTAAAACAATTATTCCAAAAATTACTTGTATTGTTTCACCTGTATCTTCAAGATGAAATAATAACATGTCCCTATATCCCCCCGGGGGACATATGCCTGCTCATATAGGTATGTGTAATTAATTTTAATAGGGTTCTATTAGCTTTACTAGTGTTTATCTATAATATCATTTTCACCAACTTTAAGAATCTGATTAAATTAAATATGTGTACAATTTATAGGGCAGGTGGCAATACAACAATTTAATATTTTTATACTAAAGCCATCTATAGAATCATCAGGATAAAAAAATACCAACTTTGTCCAATAAAAATATATCATACATATAATGATAGTAAATAATGTCCTTCTTTATTGACACATATAGTCTGAAAACAGATTAAAAGCAAATTCAAAAAAGTAAAATATAAATTATAGCTAAAAATGAAAAATAATACATAATCTTTAAAGAGTTTGTTATGAAACCAGTTTTAGGAAGTACAAAATAATCTATAATTAGTAAATTTTCATTTTATATCGATATAAAGTAAAGGATATAGGTAAATAATTTTTATTCAGTTTAAAATAAGAATAAATTGGTTCATAACATTTATTTTATTTTGAAATAAGTCTGGGGAGCTTTATAACTATTTATTTATAAACAGGTGATATGGAACACCCTAATATTTTTTAAAATTATTTTGAACTTATTAAAAACATTATTTAGTTATATTAATATTAATCTGTCAATTGTTAAATTAGTTAAATAGTATTTAGTTTTTAGTTTGCTATTGAAAGACTGTTTTATTATTTTTTAACTATACTTTATTAAATTTAGCAATTATATACTTATATAAAACTATTAGGTAGGCATTTACCAATACTATTTAGTACAATTTGTTTACAGCATTAAGTAGAAACTGAATCTTTTAAGGTTTCCGAGTAGATTTATACAGATTCCATAAAGAAAGCATAAAAAATGTTCTTAACTTAGTTTATTAGAACACGTTAACCGAACCATAAATAGATCCATGAAAATCAGGCATTTGAGGGTGGCCTAGTTTGGCTTAGAGCTAGAATCTTATACTTTCAGAAACTATAGATGACGGTGCATAGGTCTTAAACAACAAAATCCCTCAGCTTCATATTGGCCCTGAATTTATAGTTCAGCAGGATAATAAGGGAATAAACCTGGACATATATAGATTTGCCAGTGAGGAATACCGATTTGAATCCCATTGAAGACACCTGGGACACACATGGTCAACAGTCCCTCCGTCAAAAGAGTCCGAGCATACAATTAATTAATGCACAGTTTCTTCAAAGTTTTAATCAGTGTATAAAGTAAGTATCACTTGAGTACCAATAATAATGTATTAAACTCCGTGAGTTCAAATTTAATTAATTTTACAAACTGATATTTACTCATGTAAAAATAAGTTTTCTTAGTAAGGATAAAAGCTCACAAGTAGACCTTGTTTATGATTCTGTAATGACCTAAAGTCCACGGCTGGTTACATCACTGCAAGGTGTACTCTAGCGTAAATGTAAATTTTACAGTTTATTTCAACAATTAAATATAATAAATCTATGAACTGAACAGAACTGAAGATAAAGATTTTGAAGCATCTGGCTTTAGTTTCTAAGTATTTGAAATATTTTATTGTTTCAGTTCTCCAGGTTTTTTGAAGACGTTCATCCTAACCACCATGGAGAATCAGGCAGCAAAGGAGGCAACTTTTTTGAAATCAGTAAATTTTATTTTGCTCTTAGCTGGAAAACGAGTGCTTAAGCAAAACAACAAATTTATTTTAGTTATTTACAAATTCTACAGTTTCTTTGTTCATTTTTGGATGCCCTTTTTTCATTTGTTCTATATACTAGCAATTGTTCTGGGCTTGGATTGTAAATACTATCTTCGTGAAACGATGTCTTCGTTTTGTCGGTCAGTTGGATGCCTGGTATTGCCATTTATGATTAACTCAGCTGATATGCAAGAAATTTTAGCACTGATTAATAAAAATGAAAGCGACATAAATAATTTCGAGGAAACGACATCAAAAAAATCTACGCGAAATCTGTGAAGAGGATAAACCGATTGGTGACTATATCCATCTCAGTGATGACAGCAGTTCTCATTTTATGGACAACCCATATAGACACGTGAGTACTACGTTAAACTTAATAGTCTAAATATTGAATTATATTTAGTTGGCATCAACACATTGTTTACTGCCTTATTTCTTATTATTTTCCAAATTGGGGTTTTTCTTACGATAACTTGATATGTATTAATGGGATGATCCAGTTCTTGTTTGATAAACTCCAAACTTCATCTTCATTTAGAGATTGTGCCTTTGAATTTGATTGTATTTTGCTACGTCAACATCAACAATTCTTTTTGTACTGTCGTTAAATAGTATTTGCTACTTATGTCAGTTTTATTTCTCTGTTTGTCTGTATGTTCTGCATATTAAAAATTTCTTCACCAATCATATCATTTAAATATCATAGCTGTTTTGAAATTTGTTAGAAAGTCAGTTGCGATATCGTCTGTTTACCAGATTGTTTTGATTTAATTCTGATGTAATACGATAGTTTGAGAAGTCGCAGTGACTCTATAGGCAACACTGCTTCATCAATTTCAACGATTAAGGAAGTGGTTGAATGAGATCCGTTTTGGTCGTACAAGACAAGTGATGGCGAAGGTTCAGGATGATCAAAAGAGATGGCCACGTGAGGAAACGGTGATAAAGTCCAACTACTAATATTGGATGGAAATGAAAGTATTGAGGGGTTATTTGAAAACGAAATATTTGACCATAAGCATAATGGACCACATTAGAGGAATAGATTCATTAGAACATACTAGAAGTTAATGAACATTCAAGATAATGGTTTTTCCAGGTGAATATGTACCAAAGACGGCTAAGGTGGATCTGTCGACCAAACAGATAAGGACCATAGGTTATTAGGATGCACGCAGTTTGTGGGTGACAGTTGAAAATGTTAAAACAATCACCAGCGATTATAATTCATAGCTTTGAATTTGAAAACAATGAGCAGGTATAAAAATGTTTAGTCACGATGCCAAAAATCCATAAACAGAGCTACCAACTGGTATCCCATTTAGTGTACTCTCCAAAGTTTGCCTCCTGGTGCTAGTTCAAAAATGAAATGAAATGGCTTGGGTCGACTAAAGATATCTCCATTGAAACAAATCTTTATTTTGACAGCCTATTATTTGGAACAAATAAAAAAAATCGCCATATAGATGTACAGATCTAAACGTCACAAACTTATCAAACTGTCCTCGTATATATCATATAAGTCGTGTAATCTAATTGCCCAAGGATTTTTTATATCATAACATAAAGAACTGTGGTAGTTAAATTACACTCATTCTATATTCTTTTTAATATAATTCATAAGAAATTAATGTAATAACAGTATTAATGTTTTATTAATAATACAATAAACGAAGGTGAGATATGAAGTTGAAAGAACTAAACTTTAAGAAAGAAACCAAAATACATTATAGATCCTAAACCGCAAATGACAAGAAATAATCACAAGGCAAGTTTCCAAAATTAATGGCTACTACACGAATAGGACAAAGCGGTTTTGAAAAATTAATTTTTCCTGTAATAAACACTTGCTACAAAAGACTTAAGTATTGAATCATTGTTAGCTGAAGTGGTGTTATAATCAATATTAATATTTCATAAAAGTGGGCTAAGGTTTGATTTATGATAAAATAATAACAATATTTAGATCTTCGCAAGGGGATCTGGTCACATATTTAGACCACGTCTCTGTCTCTAGTTCTGGAAAAATGGATTATATAGGAAATGTTCTAGTCATTGGCATGGGTCCTCTCCTAGATTCCCAAAGTTAGTAAATTAAATAATAAATCGAGTTAATCTTAACTTTAAGAGCCATAAAGAAGGTTACTTCTATGGGTTTAAACCCCAGAATGACTATTTTTAATGTAATAGTCCAAGAAATCTGAGTTTAAAATTATAGTTAGATAAATTTAGTAAAGGATCCCGCCGTAAAGGATGAAATCACCCCCAAAAGTAAGTGTCTAGATCCATTCCTGGTCATTGGTGACTTCAGTTTGCTTTCTCAACGGCGGAACTGCAAGGAGATTGACTATCTCAACTTCTATTTTAATTTCTATGATTAGTTTCCAAGAACTAGCTTCATAATGAAGGGAGAAGCAATTCTTCATAATATGTTAATTTTAGCATGTCGAGTATAGACATCACTCCTGTTGGTTTAGTGGGTACACCACTAACTTTCTCACATAACATTAGCATTCCAATTACCTTCAGGTCAATAACTGATGAATGTCTTTCTTCTATGTATAATCAACTACAAATATACTGGTTGTCAATTAAGTCCCGGGACAGGTGAATAAAGTACTTCATTTCTGGAAAAGGTGAAGGTCATTCCTTTAGTAACTTTGACATGTATAGATGTAAAATTTCCGATTCCGCAATTTAAATAGAGGGTGTCATTTAAAAAATGACCTCAAAATAACCTCAAAAATGAAGTTCAAGGTTAAATCCAAGGTCACCAACGCTATAGAATCATTTTTGAATTTTTTTATTACTTTCTTGCCTCCATATTTGTCTAGATCCATTCGTATATAGCCTAGACCAGAGGCCTTATTATTTTCTGGTCTTTCCAGGGTTTCAGGAAATATCTGACATACATAGAATACTGGACGTGAGTTCTTTCCATCACAATAATCCTATATTACTTTTGGTATGATTATGCATTGACAGTTCAGTTAAAATACCACGAGAGGTCTCAAAATCAATGTTGTTGCCTCGAATTTGAAAGTCTCTGGCAACATTAAGTTCTTAACCTAAAACTCAGTGCAAATAACTTTTTGGACAGAAATTTTTTGCTTGAACTTCAACTAAGTATGTATGTTTTTTTCTTCTTTTACATATCGTTGCCTGTGTCAACTTATTAGAAGAATTTTAATAAGAACTAAGGTAGCAGTGAGTTTTGCCGCTTCAGAAAATCTTTTCCATTAGTTTACCACTCTTCCTCAAACTTATTTTGAAGGGACATTTTAAATACTCTTGTGCTAAACTTGCTTACGAAACCCATTTGGTATTCACGTTCCTGTTAGATTTGAAATACGATACCATACATTTTGGAGTTACATATGAGGCCTACTTTCGTAAAGTTAAATTGAAATATAAAAATTGTTTTATTTTCAGGATGGTAATTGACGAGATCGACCCGAAAGTTAAGTGTTCTATGCCAGAAGGTCAAATCTTCCAGTTTAATTTTTCATCCAATACAGTAATACAAAAGATGATTGCAGATCTAGTACCATATGTTGGAGGAGTATTTATTTTGTATGCCAGATCATTCCCAACTGTTACAGTTGGTTACGTTTTAACCCAAATTAAACTACTACAGGCATACATAAGAAAAGTCGAAGAAAAAACAAATGAAATATCAAGGAGAACTAACCTTGCCTTTGACAAATGTCGTTTAATAGTTTTGAAGGAAATTGCCGAGAAACATCAAAACATAATTAGGTAATCTTAATTATCAGTTTGCTTAACCATAATTGCTAATACTGGTGCTATTGTATTATTGTTTGCTGGTGGTTAAGCGATACCCATTGTGGTTAAACGCAAACAACGAAACCATTTACCCTTACGACTATTTTGCGAGGTGGGTAAGCCTTATCCATAGACCAAGTCTCTTTGATTGGATTGTGGTTTGTTTACTAAAGATTAGCTGTGACATCTTTGTGTTTCTGTTTTGGGAACAGTTATTATCGCGAATAAAAATCAGTATTACCGGAGAATATCAAATAATACCTGGAAAGATATTTTATTGTTGATTTTTATTTTCTATGCCAATGTGAACCCAACACCCAAAATACTTCACCTATATCTGTTACTCATATAAGTTCGGTAGAATTTCATCATTTCCATTCGTATTATGGCGCAACATGTTTTGGAGTCATACAATGGGTACAGTGGTTATAGTTTGCATTGGAAAGTCAATAACATTAATGTCTGGAAAAATGTGGTATCAGTTCAAGATATCGTGGAACAGGGTCTAATTGTTCCACCACGTTCGACCCTTGACAAATTCTTGAATACATTTGATGGAAAAATTCAAGTTTTAAGGACAGTTATCAGGAAAATCACATGCAGATCTCAGGATAGATACTTACCAGGTTCCATGCACCCAAGATTTATTACCGTTTGATGTCTATTTGCTTCGGAAATTAAAGACAAACTTAAAAGGTATTAGCTAGTAGTCCATTTTCGAAGCAAATCAACGTGAGAATATATCGTGGTGTTTGGAATACTTTATGAATTCATGTCTGTTTGTTTTTCTGGCATATTCCAACGCTCAGATTTCCAAGCTAAAAACATGCTTTTCAGAGAAAAGTTGGTCATTTTCCACACATCGTATTTTTTCATCCAACTGGGGGCAGTGCTAGGTTGTTATATAATTGAGTTTTAAATATTACTGGCTTATTTAACAATTAATAAACTGTTTTGTTTGATTTTCGTAATAGTGAAATCTTCAAAAAATTGCTATAGTGCCATGAAAAAAACAACTTTTTTCCCAAAACATTAAAAGTTGTAATGAAAACCTATTGGTTTGATTTCTGCTTGTATTAGAAGAAAGTAAATTTGAGAAAAGAGAAAGTTGTCTGTACGCTACATGCGACACATACTTTCCGATGTATTGTTTAATTTGGCTTACACATCACCTCAAAAAACATCCAAAATCAGATATTTTGGCGGATTTCCTCGAGAATTCTCAAATTCTGCCCCAGGAATAATGATGTTAAAATACATTGGAACTCTTGTGACATATATAGGGTATAGAATTTTTTTTATTATGGTGTCTTGTATAGTTGATATTATTGAAATGCATTAAAGTGAGAGCAGAATAATTTAAAATTAATAATCAGTACCTAATATAGAATTAAAAGAAGGTAAATCTTTTAAAAATGGTTAGCAAACTCACTGAAATATTTGATATTATTAGTATGAATTGCTGATTTGATTTTACACAGGCACAATGTACTAAATTGTAAGAGTGCTTTGTTCATGTGCGAAATAAACTTTTAATTGAATATCAAATATACTTTAAATACTAATGTTATTTTTAGCAATAGACTACAAAAACGTGCTATTCCTGAGTTTCTATATCAAAAAAGAATATAAAATAGCTTAACTATAACTATAATAGTATATTAAGAAACTGTGATAGTCATTTTGACAATTTTGAAACATGATAAAAGAAAACAGAATTTAACTTAGTTTTTATATTTATGAATATGATCGAGTATCACAAAGTAACAGCTTCCGCAATCCATTTTGAAACAATTGCTGAAGTCTATATACTACTAATAAGTTAACTCTATTTCCGCTACTAGCATAGTTCTCTTTTCAACTGTCTTGTGTCTGTTTTAACCGACTTGATTTTTTTGTGTATGCTCAGTGATTGTTCAAAAACTGCTTGGGAAATTTTTGAAAGCTACGATATAATTTTATATAACGTGAAATTTAGAGTTTTCCAGAAAATCAGTCAGTTTCTTTTACAGTGTACTGAAATGGAACTAAATATCCATTAGTTGAACGAAAAAAAAAAGTTATGTCGGCGATCTTTTCTATACGGTATATGGTTGCAGGGGTCTGTGTGTGCATGCATCGAAATTGAAACAGCAAGCAATGTGCGCAGTTGATATATTGGGCGAAGTAAAATTACAGATGGATGCAAAAAGTCTTAGTATTGGGTGATACAAAAGCAGTTGCAAATATAGGATGGTTGAAATATAAGGTGAAATTATGCTTACACAGGATGCAGAATTTGTTCAACAAGCATAATCAGGGAGGATATTATAGGCCGGGTATAGTTATAGTTATAGAGAAGGGTTCAGTTGCATATAATGGGTGGTTGAAATGTAGGGTAGAGTAAAATTATAGTTATACAATGTGGTTCAAAAATGTGACAAATTTTGTTATATAAGCACTTGCTTATATACAATACTTGAGATGTGGGGTGAAGTAAAATTATAGGTATATAAGGTTGTTCAAACAATACAAAAAGAACAACAGTCCATAGAGTGAAGAGGGTGTATACTTATACAGGGTTGTTTTAAAAATATCAGGGCCGTTATAACGTGGTGTGGAGTTGAATTATAGTTGTACAGAGTGATTCTGATAGACAAATAAAATATATTGGGTGACCAATACAAAGAAGCATATACAGAGTGGTTACAATGTAATGTGAATTAGGATTACACTTATAGATAGTGATCCAAATAATAAAACAAATAGAAAGCAATTAAAAAATATGTGGAAAATTTAGAAAAAGAATACAAATTAGAGAGAAAAAAAGGAATTATCTAAAATAATGAATAAAATTGTACCTATTAAAATAGATAAAAAAGAATATATGTCAAAAAACACTAATTGCTTGCATAAGGTAGTTAAACTGTTTTTATATTAAGTCCGATTAAGTCGGTTCTTGTTAAACTATAAATTTAATATTGTTCTCTCTTTTTAATTATACAGTGATGGACAAATATGTGAATTATTAGAGATATCAAAATAAAATTTGGAAGGTGGATACTGCAGTAGATTGCCTATTTGTTTCCAAAATTTTTTTACAATTTTGAACTTCCTGTTTTACCGGAAGTAATGTCGATTTTAAAGTTTACAATGAAACACCCTGTATAGTATTTTAGTTTCTGATGAAACATTTTATTGCGAATACAAAAATATCGGGTTTGATATTGTTTACTTCAATACCTACCGAGATATTAACAGAAAAGTAACTAATGAAAGGAAAAATTCGATATTAGCTAAACTCGGTTCAGATTTCATTTACGCCCAATATAAACAAACCGCTTGGTAAGGATTTGTATTTCTATTGGCCAATCGGTGGCATTATACCGTCACAGCCAACAGCACTGCTTGTTCCATAGTCGAATACACGTGCGTTTGTTTAAATTAGGCCCAAATTAAATCTGAATCAAGTTTAGTAGTCCATGAAATTTATTGCAGAAGTGACAGTAGTTGTCAAAATAAGTTATTAGTTTTTTTTATTTGCACGTAAAAAGATTGTATTGTTTTGATTTGATCGTAAAATGGCCGAATTAAGTGAAAGAGAAAGAATAGAAATATTACTGATGATTGGGTATGGGGAGAGGAAAAGGACGCATCAAGAAGTTTGTCACCATTTTAACATTGTTCATCCGAATAGACAAATATCCTGTTCATAAGTGAGGAAAACTTTGCGAAGGTACGACACAAGTGGAACAGTTAACAATTTACCAAAAAGTGGACGGTTAAAAAGTGCAAATAATGAAGATGTAGCTCAAATGGAAGAAAATCCTCACTTATCCACAACCGACCACGCCAATATGCATGGAATTACCCGTCGTTCAGTAGAAAGGATATTAAGGCGAGAAAAATATCATCCATACAAAATTCGCCTCTTTCAAGAACTCTCCGAAGACGATTTCGACAGACGTTTGCAATTTTGTGTAATGATGATGGATATTTGTAACCGTGATAATAATTTTATAAGAAATGTGGTGTTTTCAGACGAGGCTACATTTTATTTAAATGGTACGGTTAATCAACATAACTGCCGCTACTGGTCGCAAAGTAATCCTAATTGGGTACAAGAGGTTCATACACAACATTCCCAAAAATTGAACGTTTGGGTCGGAATTTATAACAACAGATTCGTGGGATCCTTCTTCCTAGAAGAAACTTTAAACGGAGATAGGTTTTTACAGCTCTTGGAGACACAAGTTATTCCGGCATTGCAAGTAAATGGACAATTACCAAATAATATCTGGTTTCAGTAGGATGGAGCACCACCCCATTACGCTCGCATTGTTCGAGATCATTTAGATAGGACATTTCATCACAGATGGATTGGAAGAAGGGGTTTATGAATGGCCTGCACGAAATCCCGACCCCAATCCACTAGACTATTTTCTGTGACGTTACTTAAAGTCTAAGGTTTATGTTGATAGACCAAATAATTTGCAAGAACTAGCTGCAAGAATAACTCAAGACATCCAGAGATTACACCATAAGTAATAGCTAATGTTACTAGAGAATTTAAAAACTGAGTTGCTTATTGTCAAGAAGTAAACGGTGCTCAGTTTGAACATCTAATACATTAAGTTTAATTAAGTTAAGTTTCAATGTTTTGAAAATCACTTAGATTTAGTTAATAATTATGGTTATGTATTTCTTTAATGGAAATTAGATTTTTCCTTTCATTAATTATTTTTCTGTTAATATCTCGGTAGGTATTGAAGTAAACAATATCAAACCGGTATTTTTGTATTCGTAATAAAATGTTTCCTCAAAAACTAAAATACTATACAGGGTGTTTCATTGAAAATTTTAAAATCGACATTACTTCCGGTAAAACGGGAAATTTCAAAATTGTAAAAAAATTGAAGAAATAGGCAATCTACTGCAGTATCCACCTTCCAAATTTCATTTTGATATCTCTAATAATTCCAGAGATATTTGCTTGGTGCCACACATTTGCCCATTACTGTATAACAATTTCTATTTTTATTATTTTTTTATTTAATTTAACTCGATTTTGTCACTATTTTTCGTTATATTATTTATTTGTCCTGTAAATGAATTTAAGTATGTTGGGCAATAAATTACAATTTTATTGTATTATTCTCTTTTGTTCAGTTCTACACTAGGAATTTCTTTTTAGATTAACGAAAAGAAGGTACAGTCTATGAATCGTGCTGTAGTATTCCTCTTTTATTTTGGTGATTCGGCGTTTACAGCATCTTTTGCAATTACTATCGTAAAGGTATGATAAATTATACTAGATCTGTTTTTTATCTAATTTAATTTGTTTTTAGTCGAATGATATTAGCAAAGTTTTAATGAAGTTTGGGTAGTCATTGCTACGCTCATAGGACTTTATGTTTTTTCCTTAGTGGCCAATGACATAATCTATGAGGTAATATAATGTTAGTTATAGATTTAGGTAAAGTGTAACATTTTATATTGTTAATATAACTATCAGGATAATGCATATATATACATTTTGTAGGTAAATCCGTTTTCTACTACTACACATTATATATTTTACGTAATTTTTTAATTTTACTTTATTTCATTGTGTATTATTGTCACTCAGAGGGTTAATTGTCATTATTCAAAAAATAGAATGTGATTGTATTTGAGCAAAGTGCAAAGTTTCAAACAAGATTTACTATTTGAAGTTTTGGTAATAAAATATAGAAACATGAGGTTTTTTATATAGTTATGAAGACTTCAAAGTTTCACAGCTTCTCCAACTTTAGCCTTTAAATATTTTGAGAGAAAAAACAATTCTATGTACAAGCAGTAACCCGGACAGCAAGTAATATATATGCCAGGAAGTTGTGCAATGAAATTTTTCTTACAGAACTAAAATGTTTGTTCCATAGAAAACATTTTATTTGATTGTATGTATGGATTGTCTTCCAAGTTTTCATGTCATTATATTTTCACACGTTAAGTGTAAATCTCGAAGTGAAAACGTGATCTTATTTATATCTTGAAACTTTATTGTTTTGAAATATGTGATAAATGATTTTTACTGATTTAAATCAATTACATTTCAGAGCAGTGACATAGCGGATATACTTTTTTACGAAACCAACTGGACCGATTATGATGAGAAGTCTAAATCAGTAATATTTCTAATGATTATGAGAGCTCAACAACCACTGGCTATCAATACTCCCATTATTGGTGATATGTCACTAAACACTTTTCTTCAGGTATAAAAAAACACTAAACGAAGACAACATATTCAGTGACAACTTATGGACATTCATTTCATTTTGATTTCAGCAATGAGTTGATTAAGCCTACACTATTAAGATTGTTGACAAATTTTTAACATGCTACCTTGGTCGTTAAAAATGTTTTTACAAGTTTATTAATTGTTGTCATCATTTAAGTTCTAGACCAGGTCAATAATCTTTGAAGGTTAAAAACTGTTTATCTTATTTCCGGAAAACTACAAGTCCTATGAAAAGAGTTGTAGGTAACAAAATATCTACAACTTTTTTGTTTGCATTTTTTTCGCATCACAATTTTTGTGAAAAATTGAAAAAATCAAGTTTTTGGTTTTTATACTTACTTTTACAAAAACATTTTTTTGGCACTATATTTGGTGAAAACTTACCGTTTCATGTACTAAACACACTGTAGTTTTTTTGATTTAAAATATTTATTTTCTCACCTTATTTTGACTTTATATCGAAAAAGCACTCTAATTTTCAATGGAAAATTCTCACATTAAAATATCTGTTTTTTAAACAAGTTATTTTTTTGATGGAGTAAAACTATATAGATTACTATGATAAATGTTCTCAGAAAATTCAAAGAAACGAAAGTAAGTCACAGATCCTTCTAGGTCTAGGTCATTCAAGTATATAACTATAATTCAGTGAGTAACTATACATGGAGGCAGCCTCAGTATACAATCTCATGTATTAAAATGCTGACAAAATTAGGACTTCAATTCCTTTCTTCTGGCTATAGTGGGTCTCTCTTTGGTTATCAAATAGCTACATAGAACTGTAATTGGGTTGCGCTCTTTCAGATCATCTCGTGACTTTCTTTGTCTTGCGGTCGAATTTGTGGATTAATAAACCAAGTGAAATACAGCGTTGCCAATCCAAAAAATATATTTATGATAAAACCAGTGTTGGACAGCTATTAGATTTGTAATAATTTTTTATGGTATTACGTTATTTTCATATTTGTCAAAACCTATTACAATATAAGCATCATTTCAATAAAGTGTAAAAATGGACAAAACTACTACTCTGGCATATGGAAATGTAATTATTAGAAGGGGAGATAATATAATGTTATGTATTTATATAA